>CM044963.1:12649637-12847137 GCA_024516035.1 Bactericera cockerelli | reverse complement strand
TCAGTGAGTGAGTGAGTCAGTGAGTGAGTCAGTGAGTGAGAGAAAGAGAGTGAAAGAGAGAGAGAAAGAGTAAGAGAAAGAGTGAGAGAGAGTGAGGAGTGAGTGAGAGAGAGTGAGTGAGTGTGGTGACAGGGAGAGAGAGAGAGAGAGAGAGAGACAGGGAGAGAGAGAGAGAGACAGGGAGAGAGAGAAAGAGAGAGACAGGGAGAGAGAGAGTGAGAGAGACAGGGAGAGAGAGAGTGAGAGAGACAGGGAGAGAGAGAGAGAGAAAGTCAGGGAGAGAGAGAGGGAATGAGAGAGAGTGAGTGAGAGAGTGAGTGAGTGAGTGAGACAGGGAGAGAGAGAGGGAGAGAGTGAGTGTGTGAATAAGAGACCGAAATAGATAATTAAAATCTAGGTGATGGATAATAATTATTGATAAAAAAAGAGAGGATAAATAATGGATAAGAAGTACTTGATGAAAAGAAAAAAACAGATAGTAGAAAATAAGAATATAGGTAGTAAATATTTAGAGAATGAATGATGATAGTTGAAGAAAACAGAAAAAGAGAGAGCATCTAAAAAGAGAATGGGGGAAGTTATAGAATTCAAGGATAGAGAATAGAAGAAGGAAGACTTAGAAAGTATTGATGAAATGTGAAAAGGAAAAAAAAATTGAAGATAAGAAAAAGAAGAAGAAAGAGAATTGATACTCAATGAAATAAGAATATAGGTAATACATAGTTGATGAAAGTGAAAAAAGAAAAAGGCTTAGATGATAGATAATAATTTAAAAAGAAAGAAGACAACAGACAATAGAGAATGGATGAGAAAAGGATAGAAAGAAGAAAAATAAAAATGGAAGAAGAGAATTGATCAGTTATAAAATAAGAATTCAAGGAAAGAGAATAGAACAAGGAAGAAAAGGAATAGACATTAGACGATTGATGAAAAGGACAGAAAATTGATAGAAATAATTGATGAAAAGAGAAAAAGAAGAGAAAATAGAAACAAAAAAGCTGATGATAAACCAATAGAACAATAGAGTGTGTGTGTGTGTGTGAGTGAGACAGAGAGAGTGTGAGAGAGAGAGTGTGTGAGAGAGAGAGAGAGAGAGTGAGAGTGAGAGAGAAAAAAATGGAAGAATATAATTGATCATGGATATGTGATCAAGTGATAAATAAAGAATTCAAGATTAGAGAATAGAACAAGGAAGAAAAAAATAGACATGAGACGATTGATGAAAAGGACAGAAAATGGATTGAAATAATTGATGAAAAGAGAAAAAGAAGAGAAAATAGAAACAAAAAAGCTGATGATAACCAATAGAAGAATAAATACAGGGTGTCCTCAAGTCCCAGTTCACCCCTGAATCTCGAAAACCGCTGAGAGCATTTAACACGTTCGTTACCGAACGGCCATATGTGGATGTTTTCGTGTTTTTCTTTGGGACCGAAAACACACATGTGGCTGTTATCAAAATTTTAACGAGGGACCGGACATCCATATATGGCCTTTTGGAGGTAGGTTGTTAGTATTAGAACAGATATAGGATCGATTCTTGTACAAATACGATGCCAAATATGCGAAAAAAAAACCTGGGGACCAAAATTTGGTCCCCAGGATGCAACAGCAACTTTACCGCCTGGTCCCTACGTAAAACTTGAAAAAATTGGCTTGGTAACGAACGTGTTAAAAACGCAAAACCCGTATTCCTTAATTTTCGGGGGATTTAGCTTTTGCAACAACAAAAATGTCTACACCAACTCTGCCCCAGTCAGACTGGGCACGGACCAACTTTAAAATGTTAAATAGAACGGTATATCGTGTGGCATATTGTTTTAAAGACGTTATTGAGAAAAAATTCATTGCAACAAATTCCAGTGAGCTACGACATACCGTTTTCGAGTTACACGGTATATCGTAGAAATGTATTGTAGCTCTTAGAAATGTATTGCAAAGAACATCTTTCACTGAGACCTTAAAAACAATTCACCACACAATACACCATTCAATTTAAAATTTTAAAGTTAGTCAGTACCCAGCCTTACTGGTGCGCTGTAGACATTTTTTTTTTTTTTTTTTCTAAAACTATTCATAAAAAATCAAGGATTAGGTACGTTATTTTTAAATATTCTCAGCGGTTTTCGAGATACGGAGGGTGAATGGGTTTATGGACACCCTGTATAAGAGGGAAACGGGTAGCTCAAGGAGGGGAGATTGTGGAAAAAGTACAAAAAAGAACGACAGAAATTTAAGGGTGATAAAAAAGTGAAAATGTTAGTCCTAACCGAGACTTCACTGAGTGCAACATTTTGTGTAGGAAAGGTTGCACAAGGAAATGTTGCGAAACAAAATGTTGCGCAAAGTTACACTCAGTGGAATTCCGGCTACAAGTAAATGATAATTTAAGCATGCATAAAAACACTCACCTCCCAGACAGCACAGTCAACTGGATGTATACCATACTGTTAGGTGGAAAAAGTCTACTTGCCCACCTGGAAATCAACTGGAGATTTCCACCTTCCACCTGACCTCCACCTGGAAATCAACTGGAAATGAACTGGAAAGTAACCCAACTTTTAACTGGAAGTCAGTTGCCCAAAGTCAACTGGATTTGTTCCACTTATTTCCAGCTACTTGTAGCGCTCTCTAGTGGATGGGTAGTAACTCACTACCACAATGTTGACATACCTATTTACCTATACTGTACATTATACTACATAATAATCAAATGCTACGCTCTTGGTTTTGAGGTTGTGGGTTCGAATCCCATTATATGCATTTTTTTTTTTTTTTTTTCAAATAATAATAGTAATAAAAATACTAGAAACAAATGTATATTAGGCATAAATTCAATTTCAGTTATTTAATTTAACATTCAAATCTCATGAAGAATATTTTTTTTGTATAAAAATAAAGTAATAAATTTTAAATAGGTTTTTTTAACACATACACACACACAATTTTGAGTATATTTTTTTTCATATATAAATTTGGAAAGAAAAAGAAAATAACTACTCTGTTTTAAACAACACAATTCAAATAAGACTCTTTAACATTATTATATTTTTACAATAAGAGTGTTTATTATTAAAAAAATTGTCCCAAAAGTGTAAAATGCACTATCAAATTTCCACCATGTCACAAGACCTTGTACCAATGTATCACAAGTATTTCTAAGTAGGTATAATCTCTATATATAAAACTCAAAGTTATGCATGTCTGGCTGACTATGTCCTCTTGGGGTTACAATACCAAACGGTACTCTCACTGAGAGTTCACCCCCCCTAAGCCACCTTCAACATACTAGAAAATTATCAAAATTAAAATATCTAATACAATTTTCAAGTGCACTGGTAATCAAGTGGTTAATGCGCTAGTCAGATAATCAACCTAGCGTAGGGTTCCGTTGTTTCGATTTTTTCCTCATTATGGTTGTGACCACATAATAATAAGACTCTGAGGGTTAGGTGGTAGAAAATGCTTTGAGCATAACCTTTAACCTTACCTGGTGGTTACCTTCCAGTTAAAAGTGTTATTATTATTTTTATTGGGACACCGGCCATGAGAAAAAAACCTTAATGGTAACAAAATGCCAGGTTTTAGCTAGTATAGAAATAAAATAATGATATCCAATTATAAAATATGCTCATAACATGTACATAATCACAATAAAATAATAATACTATGTAAATTAAAATATATTTCTTTTAAGAAACCAAAAATAACAAAGAAATAAACTAATAGCCAGCAGAAAATGAAGATGGGGCATGGAATACACCAGTTTTCATGAAATCGCAAAAGTTAAGCAATGTCTAACGGGGTTGAACATGGATTAGTGAATGTTATTATGTATTTGTAATCCTTCATGACAATTTATATACTGCTGTGGCTAATTAGAATTGCTGGGTTGTTAGCTTTGAGAATTATTACCAAAAAACATTGTTATACTTAAATTAAAACAAAATTGACTTGTTAAGACTAGTGAAATTATAAAACACAATAGTGTGGAACACTTTTTTTAAATAGATATAAAATTAACTCAAAATTTAAGGGCCTTCATAGTAATAAGGTGGTAGAGAGAGCACAATAGTTATTATTGTTATTATGAACAGTGCACAGTAAATTGGGCAATTAATTTTAAATCAAGTAATCAGGAAGCATGTCACAAAGTAAACATCATTTTTTAGTGTGGCAGAACCACCTATCAGTGAAATATTCATTTTATAATGAATATTTATATTTTATAAAGTATTGTACATCTAAATAAAATCCACAGAGTGAAAAATTTCACTATCTAGCACTATGCATTCAGCTGTTTCTTTGCTTGAACCAGAACCTTTTTTTAGCCAACCTATGGTCAAGAGATCTTGAGCATAAAAAATTCTGTTTCCCTTAACACATGAGACTAGCATTCATGGTCCTGCTTTGGCTTGGCTAGTCTAGGTGAGATTAATATGGGTAGCTGGTATGATTCCAAGTGAACTGAAGGTGTTAATCCCACTGAAGGTCCAGGAACAGCAGAGTGCAGAAAGTTCATTAGGGTCCAAGTGGATGTCTCTAGAAATGGATGGTTATTGTCAGATGTCCTCTCCTTTCCTTCTGTCACGATTTAGACAAACTTAAGAACTATTTTTTGAAACATCTCGAAAGCAAATTTGGAGTTCAGAAATGACAAAGTAAACACTTTCATAGTTATAAAAAAGATGTTCAAAACTAATAATATTATTTGTATTTAAAATATGTTCAAATAAATGAAATACCTATTATTTAAGAGAATTATTAATTATTTAAAACAATTCACAATTTGTCACAAAAATATCACAATTTCTGAATTTCCTTCAACAAAGGACGAGTTTTATCTAAACAAAGGACGAGTTTTATCTATAAAAAAGATGTTCAAAACTAATTAAAATGATATTTGTATTTAAAAATGTTCAAAACTAAATGAAATACATATTTAAAAGAATTATTAATTATTTAAAACAATTTACAATCACCATATCACCAATATCACAATGATTCTGAAATTACGAAAGATCAAAGATGGCGTCTTCAACAAAGGACGCGTTTTATGTAAACTGGAAAAATATGGAACATTTCCAGCTGACTGGTCAACTGACTAAATTCTACTCATGTCCTAGCTGGAGAGAGTCGTTATATTTCCAGCTGACTGCCCAGGTGACTGAGTCTAGATGGATTTTTGTTGGAAATATCCAGGTGGCTGGTCAACTGATTTAATCCATGATGGAAAAATCCAGCTGTCGGGACAGTTGGAGGTCCAGTTGACTTTATACACCTGGATATTTCCACCTTAAATCCAGACTGGAAGTCACCTTCCGTGCTGTCTGGGCTAGATCTGCTATTCTGCTGACGGCAATTCACAGAAAAACACTTCACAACACAAATGCGTGAAATCAAAATTAAACTAATCTTTTTTATTTTAGAGTAAAATTATTTGAAAAAAAAACAAACAGGCAGAGAGACGATGTTAAGCACAACACAAATGCGTGAAATCAAAATTAAACTTTTCTTTTTTTAACAAAAATTAAAAAATCAGACCGACCGACCGACAAGCAGAGAGACGATGTTAACTCTCCGAGAAACCGAACAAGACTGAGGGAATGCTGGGTTCAGTAGTTCCTTTTATACCCTGATGATTTGTAAGCCTACTCGATGATTCATGTGAACCGATAAGAAGGCATTGTGGGAACCTAGTTACGTAACACGTGTGTTTGAAACAAAGGGAAATTCTGTAAATATATCTCAAGAACGCTTTTAGCTATTGACTTGGAATTTAGTATGTAAACTCCTTGTGGAGAGGAAATACGACTGTAAAGTTTTGGTGACAGTATAACCGCCGCGGGCGGAGATTCGACCGCTTTTTGTCGGTTTGCTTGAATCTGTCGGTTTTTCTGTAGTTTTGGTTGAATTGTTTAAAAAAAATGAGAGTTGACCCGCCACAAATCAAAAGATTATGTTATTCGAAAGAATTTTAAGAGAAACCAGTCGCTGTAGTCACCAATGGCAAAATTTCGACTGACTTGAGAAACGATTTTTTTTTCATGGATTGAGATGTTTTATAATTACCTGTGGAAATAGATCCCCTCTAATCTACAGGTAAAAGGTTCATACATGAAAAGAGGTTGAGAGAGAGAGAGAGAAAGAGAGTGAGTGAGTGAGAGTGAGTGAGTGAGAGTGTGTGTGAGTGTGTGTGTGTGAGTGTGTGTGTGTGTGTGTGTGTGTGTGTGTGTGTGAGAGAGAGAGAGAGAGTGAGTGAGAGAAAGAGAGTGAGTGAGTGAGTGAGAGATAGAGAGTGAGAGAGAGAGTGAGAGTGAGAGAGAGTGAGTGAGTGAGTGGAAGAGAGTGTGAGAGAGAGAGAGTGAGAGAGAGAGAGAGTGAGAGAGTAAGAGAGAGAGAATGAGAGAGAATGAGAGAGAATGAGAGAGAGAGAGAGAGAGAGTCAGAGAGAGTGAGTGAGTGAGAGTGTGTGTGAGTGTGTGTGTGTGTGTGTGTGAGAGAGAGAGAGAGAGTGAGTGAGTGAGAGTGAGTGAGTGAGTGAGAGAGAGAGTGAGAGAGAGAGTGAGAGAGAGTGAGAGAGAGTGAGAGAGAGTAAGTGAGTGAGTGGAAGAGAGTGAGAGAGAGTGAGAGAGAGAGTGAGAGAGAGAGAGTGAGAGAGAGTGAGAGAGAGTGAGAGAGAAAGAGAGAGTGAGAGAGTAAGAGAGAGAGAATGGAGAGAGAATGAGAGGAGAGAGAGAGAGAGAGAGAGAGAGAGAGTCAGGAGAGAGTGAGTGAGAGAGAGAGTGAGTGAGAGAGAGAGAGTGAGTGAGAGAGAGAGTGAGTGAGAGAGAGAGTGAGTGAGAGAAAGAGAGAGAGAGTGTGTGAGAGAGTGAGTGAGAGAGTAAGAGAGAGAGAGTGAGAGAGAGAGAGTGAGAGAGAGAGAGTGAGAGAGAGAGAGTGAGAGAGAGAGAGTGAGAGAGAGAGAGTGAGAGAGAGAGAGAGTGGAGAGAGAGTGAGTGAGAGAGAGAGAGAGAGTGAGTGAGAGAGTGAGTGAGTGAGAGAAAGAGAGAGTGTGTGAGAGAGTGAGTGAGAGTGAGATTGAGAGAGAGTGTGTGAGAGAGTGCGAGAGAGGTGTGTGTGTGTGTGTGTGTGTGTGTGTGTGTGTGTGGGTATGTGTGGGTGTGCGTGTGTGGGTGTGTGTGTGTGTGTGGTGTGATGTGTGTGTATGGTGTGATGTGTGTGTATGGTGTGATGTGTGTGCGTTGTGTGTGTTTGATGGGCTGGCGAAGCGGCGGGTGTAACCCGCTAGTATGCATATAAAACAAGTAAAAATGGTTCCCTCGTGCCCATGGTAGCAAATATGCTACCATTTTTATCTCGAGAACGGTAAGGGATAAAAAAAAAATGGATTGCAGATTTAGATTCCTTGGGTCATTTTACATTATAATCCATACCCAAATATTTTTTTCCACCACTACATCTATGAGCGGGCGCGAGAGGGTTAACCTATGCTGTGATTTATATACATAGATAGATATAGTATATATTTTATTTTTTTTACTAATTTTTCCATTTTATTAATACCACTTTATATACAGGGTGTCCATTAAGTCCCACCCCACCCCCCATATCTCAAGAACAACCGTAAATATAGGAAAACCCGAAAACCCGTATTTCTTAATTTTTTGGAGGATCAAGATTCAGCAAAAAAAAAATTGCAAACACTGCCCCAGTGAGGCTGGGCACGGACCAACTTTAAAATCTTAAATGCAATGGTATGTCTTATGGCACATTGTTTTAAAGGCCTCGCAGAGAGAAGTTTAATTAGTATTATTATTATATGGTTTTACCTCTGATGTTTTTCAGGATCTCGTCCTTTCATCTGTCCGGTCGTAGACTGTGGCAAAACGTTCACTAATAGTGGTCACTGCAACAGTCATGTGCTGACGCATGATAAGTACGAGCTACCTGCAGAGCTGAGAATGAATGTAGACACTGAGTCAGGTAGGTCACTGCAACAGTTATGTGCTGACTCAAGTATAAATATGAGTTACCTGCAGAGCTGAGAATGAATGTAGACACTGAGTCAGGTAGGTCACTGCAACAGTTATGTGCTGACTCAAGTATAAGTATGAGTTACCTGCAGAGCTGAGAATGAATGTAGACACTGAGTCAGGTAGGTCACTGCAACAGTTATGTGCTGACTCAAGTATAAGTATGAGTTACCTGCAGAGCTGAGAATGAATGTAGACACTGAGTCAGGTAGGTCACTGCAACATTTATGTGCTGACTCAAGTATAAGTATGAGTTACCTGCAGAGCTGAGAATGAATGTAGAGTTGTAGACACTGAGTCAGGTAGGTCACTGCAACATTTATGTGCTGACTCAAGTATAAGTATGAGTTACCTGCAGAGCTGAGAATGAATGTAGACACTGATTCAGGTAGGTCACTGCAACAGTCATCTGCTGATCCAAGTATAAATATGAGTTACCTGCAGAGCTGAGAATGAATGTAGACACTGAGTCAGGTAGGTCACTGCAACAGTTATGTGCTGACTCAAGTAGGTACATCTTCCTCTCACACACTATTTTTCCCCAAAAAGTAAAAGAAAATGTCGTATTTAGAGGAGATTAAACATTGAAGAAGAAATATAAAAGAAAAAGAAATGAACTTCCTTTCTTTCCCTCTTTCAGATCCTCGAAAAAAGCTGTTCAAGAGAGGCGTGTGTCCGGTGTGCAAGAAGGCCGTGTCAGACTTCAGTCGTCACCTCCACTGCAAAGGCTGCAGCAAGTTGTTCCTGAGTGAGGCGGCTCTGCAGACCCACAGGGACAGAGTGCATGGGATAGAACCTTCCCCGCGGGATCGGAGGAAGCACCTCAAACACGAGATGCTTGAAGAGAGCACGCTCGCCAGTGCGTTGAAACTGCCCGGTAAGAAGATAGTGCCGCGAGTAATAGGCAGCGTGCCGGCAAGTGAGCTGATCAGGAGCGTGCCGCCAAGTGAGCTGATCAGGGAGCAAAATGTGCACACGACGACCAGCGTGCAGATGAGTGGACAGATGTTCAACATTGTCACCAGCAGTAGAGGTGGTATGAACTCGAGCGATTTCCTCGCCGATTTAGATTTGCAGGCGAGCTTAGAGAAATGGGGGTAGGCCATAGAGGTATTTGTAGATATTAATTACCTTACACTCTGCCGCACTGGCTCTTTCTTTGTATTGGAGTTCTTCACACCTCGGCCAAGGTGTTTGATCACAATTACTCAAGTGTGTCTTACTAGATATTTTTGGAACTCGAACCAATGACCTCCTGGTTACGAGTCCGCCGAGCTATATAGCTATATTCCGATAGAGCTATATAGCTATATTCTGATAGAGCTATATAGGTATAGTCCACCGAGCTATAAAGCTATATTCCGATAGAGCAGTATAGCTATAGTCCGATAGAGCTATTCCATGAAGGTCTAAGTTAGTCTACTATTTAATAATTTATACAGGAAGTGATACATTGCCTGTGTAAAATATTGATCTTTTTCGATAAAACATTCGGCATCGCACGTACGTAGGTAGATCAATAAGTACCCGTGTTTAGGGACATGTTACATCATTGGTGAAACTTGTTGATACTTGTTGATGGAACGACATCTCAAATGACCACATCCAAAGTTTGAAACTGATTACTCTCTTAGTTTTCATTTATCGGTCACTTGAAGTTGTTGTGTTGCGTATAGTTGAGTGATATGGAAAAAGAACAGTACCGAGCAGTTATTCGATTCCTTTTTTTGGACGGGAAAAAATGTGATGAGATAAAATTAAAGTTAGATGCTGTGTACGGGAGCTCTTCACCTTCTATGACCACTGTTCGCTTTTGGTTTAATGAATTTAAACGAGGGCGCACAAGCATTTTTGACGAGGACCGCCCAGGACGCCCAGAAGACGTGTGTACCGAGGAAGTCGTGGAAAAAGTGCATGATATGATTCTCAAAGATCGCCGAACAAAAGTGCGTGAAGTAGCTGAGAGTGTGGGCATTTCATATGGAACTGTTTTTAAAATCCTTCATGATAAGCTGGGCATGAGAAAACTATCGGCGCGATGGGTGCCGCGATTGCTCACAATTGACAACAAACGAATTCGGCTGAATTGTTCAAAGGCTAGTTTAGAACTCTTCAATCGCAATCCAGATGATTTTTTGCGTCGAGTTGTGACCGTTGATGAAACCTGGATACATCACTATACCCCAGAAACCAAACAGCAGTCAAAAGAATGGACTTTGGTTGGAGAATCTGCCCCAAAGAAGGCGAAATCGGTCCAATCGGCCGGAAAAGTCATGGCTACCGTTTTTTGGGATGCAAAGGGAATTATTCTTATTGACTTCTTGGAAAAAGGAAAAACAATAACTGCTGCATATTATAGTGAGTTATTGACACGATTTGATGCAAAATTGAAGGAGACACGCCCCCATTTGGCGAGAAAGAAAGTCTTGTTTCACCATGACAATGCACCAGCTCACTCATCTGGAATTGTTGCTGCTAAAATCCATCAACTTGGATACGAATTATTGCCACACCCACCTTACTCACCTGACCTAGCCCCCTGCGATTATTTTTTGTTTCCTAACTTGAAAGTTTGGCTCGGTGGAAAGAGGTTCAGCTCAAATGATGACGTCATAAGCCAGACAAAGGGCTATTTTGAGGAGTTCGAAGGGAGCTACTTTTTGGAAGGGCTAAAAAAGTGGCAGGATCGCTGGAAGAAGTGTGTAGCCTTGAAAGGAGACTACGTCGAAAAATAGAACCCAAAAATGTAAGTATCTCGCACTCTTTTTTCAAACACGGGTACTTCTTGATCCGCCCTCGTACATGAAATGACATAGAAGAGATGATGTCATAGTACATAGAAGAGATGATTTTTTTTTAAAAAGATGAGTGTTTTTTTTTTAAGATGAAACAGGAGCTACTGTAGACAAGCTTGTGGTCTGAAGACTAGCGCACCGGAAGGTATCCCTTACAAACAATATTGTAACCAAATTAAGAATACAAATTTTTGTCGGCACGGGGGATCGAACCCAGGACCTTCCGCATGGCAAGCGGAAGGTCATAGTACATAGAAGAGATGATGTCATAGTACTTACATAGAAGAGATGATGTCATAGTACATTGAAGAGATAATGTCATCGCACGTTGATGAGATGACATCATTAACTTTGTCCTAGATTCCTAACAGAACCATGTTTTCATGTTAACTTAGAATGTAATCATGTCAAATGTTATAGTTTTTTTTTATTAACAATTTTTATAGATGTATTTTACCACATGGTTTATAACATGGGGATGTTATAGTTTAAACGGTACCAGATAACTTAAAGTTGCTGAGTCGCCATGAGAAATTGACTTTTTCCTAGGTACTTATTGAAAAAGTTTATTGCTTGAAAGGCATTTGGTTCTGAAAGCTTTTTTATTTTCGTTTCCTTTTCCCCAACCTCTGTCTTTCTTTCTCCCACTTCGTGCCTTTACCTAGTCAATTGTTGAGAAAATAAAGTAGAATATTTCATAAAAAAATAAATAATTAAAAAAGTGTATATTTTTTTAAACCAGGATACAAGTGAAATACTGTGTAAATAAGTTTCAGAGAGTACAATAAGTATAGGTATATATGTAGGTTTTGTAAATAAATAACATGAATGAATATTATTTTTATAAATAACATTAGTACAATTTATGTATAAATTATAAGTTATGTATATTATTAAACATCAAAATGTAAAATTATAAATTATGTATATGGACGACACAATGTAAATTAAATTGAAAATTTTATTTTTTGTTAAATTTTGTAATAAATAAAACAGATCTCATTTTTGAAGTACTTAAATTTAAATAATGGACATTTTTAAATCGTTCTCTTAGTAATGAAACATGTATGTCGTAGGAAAAAAATATTATAGTCATGCTAGTAGCAAATTATTTCTTTCTTAAAATTAGAGATTCGCTTGAGGATACAAGTTCTTTTAGAATATGGTAACAAATATTTTGTCAGAAATATTTGACATGGATAAGAAACTAACTCGCAATCTACAGCGGAAATGGCATGTTGAGTACACCAGTTCTCATCCGATCACTCATTAGGAAACGTCCAACGTGGTGAGGACATGAATTGGTGACCGTTCTGTTTTTGAATTCAACGTAGATTGCCATTATGACAATGTAAAAATTCGAAACAAGAACGGTCACCCGTTCATATCCTCACCATGTTTCTTAACTTCAGTGATCGGAAGAGAACTGATGTACTGTTTTCATGCGATTCATGAAGTTAAGAAACGTCCAACGTGGTGAAAACATGAATTGGTGACCGATCTGTTTTCGAATTCAACGAGGATTGCCATGATGACAATGTATAATAAGTTCGAAACAAAAAGGGTCACCCGTTCATATTCTCACCATGTTACTTAACTTCAGTGATCGGAAGAGAACTGATGTACTGTTCTCATCCGATCACTCATGTTAGGAAACGTCCAACGTGGTGAGGACATGAATTGGTGACCGTTCACAATTCTGGTTTCGAATTCACCCATGGTTATATTTTTTTCTTCTTGGTATTGGAATCAAATCAGGCAAAAACCTGAGTACCTATGGGAATCATCTTATTGCACTCCGGAATCATGTTGGAATAACTTTTCCCGTATCGGAATCATCATGGAGGAAGTAATGGAGCACTCACAACGTATATCTCATGGGTAATAAAGCTGGTCTCATCGGCCATTTTGGATAGTTGGAACACAGAGGAAATCACGACAGTAACAAATTTATTCTTCTTCTCTACATGCGTTTGAGAATAACAAAGGTAGCCCTGTTGGATAGTTTCTTAGGTGACAGGGAGATCACAACAATTACAAATTGATTTTTCTTCTCTACATGCGTTTGAATATAACAAAGGTAGCCATGTTAAATAGTTTCTTATGTGACAGGGAAATCACAACAATAACAAATTGATTCTTCTTCTCTAGATGCGTTTGAATATAACAAAGGTAGCCATGTTAAATAGTTTCTTATGTGACAGGGAAATCACAGCAATAACAAATCGATTCTTCTTCTTTACATGCGTTTGAAAATAACAAAAGTAGCCATGTTTTTTTTATATATGAAGATGAGTGTTTCACAGCCTTTTTTGTTTCGTAGCCGTGAAACAGGAGCTACTGTAGACGCTTGTGGTCTGTGTTGTAGCCTGCCCATCCCGTAGTATGCCTCCCCTCTGATGGGCGAGAAGTGACACAATACTTCCCATTTAGGTGCTGGGTCAACACGAGCACACCGGAAGGAATCCCTTACAAACATCTGTAACCAAATTTTGAATACAAATTTTTGTCGGCGCGGGGGTTCGAACCCGGGACCTTCCGCATAGTAAGCGAGTGCTTAATCACTGAGCTATTCGTGCGCTTGGTTGGATTGTTTCTTATGGGATAGGTTTGAGGCATTACGAGTGTTCTCCACTACTTCTTCCTCCATGGGAATCACATCGGACACAACTCGGTCTCGTCACTATCAGGGGGGCGGCGTTTCTCCGTTAACTGTTCTCTTCGTCCGTATATCTCATGGGTAATAAACCTGGTCTCATCGGCCATTTTGGATAGTTGGAACACAGAGGAAATCACAACAGTAACAAATTGATTCTTCTTCTATACATGGGTTTGAAAATAATAAAGGTAGCCCTGTTGGATAGTTTCTTATGGGACAGGTTTGAGGCATTACGAGTTCTCCACTACTTCTTCCTCCATGGGAATCACATCGGACGCAACCCGGTCTCGACACTATCAGGGGCGTTTCTCCGTTAACTGTATAACAAACCGATTATTCGTCTTTACATGCGTTTGAAAATAATAAAGGTAGCCATGTTGGATAGTTTCTTATGGGACAGGTTTGAGGCATTACGAGTTCTCCACTACTTCTTCCTCCATGGGAATCACATCGGACACAACCCGGTCTCGCCACTATCAGGGGGGGGGGCGGGGCGTGTCTCCGTTAACTGTTCTCCTCCTCCCCGGTGATTCTCCCTCCATGGGAATATCACATCGGACGCAACCCGGTTTCGACACTATCAGGGGCGGGGCGTGCCTCCGTTAACTGTCAGGGGGGGCGGGGCGTGTCTCCGTTAACTGTTCTCCTCCTCCCCGGTGAGCTGGTAGTGGTGCCGTCGCAGGGCCGACAGCTTGAGCCTCTCCTTCTCCAGGCCAGCCTCGAGTTCCAGCACTCTGACCTGGGCCTCCATCTCCAGGCGACGCGCCTGGTGCAGCGAGAGAGACGCGATGTCCAGGTCATCCGCTGGGGAAGGAAACAACACAACAATAATAATAATTAGATTCATAAGTTATCATATTTGTGTTAATCACTTTCGTGATGCCAGCCTCCGTGGCGTAATCGTTGTGACTACTGCCCGTAGTACAGAGATCCCGAGTTCGATCCCCGGTTGGAGCAGACTTTTCGAAGAAAATTCTGTTCCCTCCAAACTCGTGAGGCTGGCATTTCCGGCCCTACCCAGGCTGGGTGACGTTAATGTGGGTAGCTCGTACGATTCCCAGCAAATGGAGGGTAAAACCCCCGTCCTGTATACCTCAAGTCAGGACGTTAAAACCAAATAGAATCAATGGATATGAAATGAGTCTAGACATTGGGTCTGGGCGTCCATATAATCCTCTCACCAACGTGATTTAGGTATGTATCTGTCTCTATCTAACGGACACGGAATTATTACTTTCGTGATGTCACAACTACTCAAACTCGCTTTACTAAATCTTCGCTGAACCCAGGACATACTAACCACCGACCTCCAGGTTACAAGTCCTCCGCCTTATCGATCAAGCTACTGAAGTCGGTTCACAACACTGATTTAAACAGAGTATAACAAAATTTCACAAAAAAAAAAAAAAAAAAATGCACTGCCAATTAGTCAGAAAAGCGTGTTACTGTAACATTCACATGTTACAGTAACACGCTCACGGTACATTACGAAGAGATTGCCACAGGCAATAACCCCGCCCTTTAGGTAGGACATTAGCTTTATTCTCTTTTTTGTTCTTGTTTTTTTTTTTTTTAATCTATTTATTTTTTTTTTATAATTTAATTGTATTTTACTGTAAATAATAATATGTAATAATAATACTCTTAAGTGGAAGGTAAGCACCAGGCGAGGTTAATGCTCAGTTCTACCAAGTAACCCTCAGAATCTTATTATTATGTGGTCACAAACTCAAATTAATGAGGAAAAATTCGTGCACTGGGTGGGATTCGAACCAACGGAACCCTACGCTACCTGGATTACCAGACTCGCGCGTTAACCACTTGACTATCAGTGCACCAGTCAAGAATAATAAATATTGTACTTTGTCATTACCTAATTAAAGGTAGGATCACACTATATGGCACAGATGCCATATTTTCTATGGCGAGAAAAAATAAAACGAATGGCACATATAATATATGGCACTCACACGATGCCATATAATGTGGCAAAAAAACTCTATGGCATTGTATGTCTTCCCCCTTGCCATAACCAAGCTTGCCAGTCGTCACCATATCATATTGTAGACCATGTGTGTGATGAAGCACTCACACGAATGCCATAGATCCTGCCATACGTCTATGGCACCATAGAAAAAACTTGTCGCCATAGACCCAAATAGTTCTATGGTCATGTAAACAAAGACCGATCACACGCTATGGCATGGGAGATTGCCATTTTACATGTTGCTCTGCCATATCGTGTGATCCTACCTTAAGAGTAATAATATATAATGATAGTAATAATAATACGGAGGTGTGGCACCACTCACCCGACTCGTCCACCAGATGAATGCACGCCTTGGCCGTAGCCACAACACTCCCGGTGGCGTTGGTGACGTCACGACTCGCCTGGCTGAGGGCCGCTAGGTGGACGCTGGTCCGCTCCGCCTTCACGCGACTAGCGACCACCAGCTGAGCGGTGCTGGCAGCTACGCCGTGCGACGCTACGATGAGCCGCTCCAGCTTAGCGCCCTCTCCGCCCGACACGACTTGGTCGGCGGCAGTCCTGAGGAGGGGAAGTGGAAACGTTGTCTCAATGTTTTTCCTTAGAAGTACCACAAAAATTGTAAAAAAAAACTAAAATAAATATACATTATTACAAATAATTTTTAACAATTTATTTATTTATTAACAATTTTGGATTTTTACAAAGGTTCTTTCCTAAGCTAATGGTGGAAGCTTCTAAGCAGTTCTGAGGAAGAGGAGTGGAAAAGTTGTCTCAATGTTTTTTTAAAACATTTTATCTGGCAGTCTGGCTGGGGGACTATAAACAGGGAGTAGACCAGCAGTCTGGCTGGGGGACTATAAACAGGGAGTAGACCAGCAGTCTGGCTGGGGGACTATAAACAGGGAGTAGACCAGCAGTCTGGCTGGGAGACTATAAACAGGGAGTAGACCAGCATTGGCTTGGTTCTGGGGGCCCTTGTCATTTATTAGCCTCCTTGTAAAGACAGTGGTAGAAGTACTGAGTCATTCCTCCACTGTCTGGCTACCATCGTTCACGATGACGCCACCCTATGATGATGAACATTTTATTTATTTATTAACAAATTTGGATTTTTACAAAGGTTCTTTTCCTAAGCTAATGATAAAAGCTTCTTTTATTTTATTTCAACGTAGCTTTCAACTTCATGGTCATATCACACCGGGGGTTTTACCAACCATCATTCTCTGGAAACTCACAAACTAGCTACTCAAATTAACCTCAACAGAGCCGTGTTTTTCTTTTGGATATTTTTTTCCCCCATTTTCTTCCAAGTTTAGCTTCCCCACTACTACTCGTGAAAGAAAAATGCGTTTCGGTACTTTTAAAGATAAGCAATGGACGACTTAACCTATAAAAGAAATGGAAGCGAGAATTTTATAAACCCATTTTGGTTAACCAAACTGGAATAAGATTTTTCCTCTTCTAAAAGTAAGGCTTTCTTCCAGTTCATCCATTTTATTCCAGTTGAATCCACTTTGGTTAGAAAGAGAAATACGGCTTTTATGAGACAGGTTCATGAGCCATGAGACATAGGTTATGAGTTCTCCATCACTTATACTTCCATGATTTTACTTCCGAGAAATCTCTAATATTAGAAAGCGGAAGTAAAGATATCATATTTGTGTTCATCACTTTCGTGATATTACAACTACTCAAACTCACTTTACTAAATCTACGCTGGGGCAAAGACTTCGATTGTTATAGACCTCTCTTTAAATAAATTTTCATTAAAAAAAAAAAAAAATCTACGCTGAAACCGTGACTAGAACCACCAACCTCCTGGTTACAAGTCTACCGCCTTATCGATCAAGCCAGTGAGGTCGTTTTAGAAAGTGGAAGTATTTTCAATTATTTCAATAACAAAGAAGCCCTTACAGCAGATATTTGGCACTCATGGCGACGGCTTTGGCAGCAGATATCAGACCTTCCGTCCACTGGTGGTTCCTCTTGTAGAACTCTCGCGTGTTGCTGGCACTGCCGTGGTGAGCGAGGATGATCTCTGCCTGCGGGACCAATGAGAATTAGGGTGGAATTAATATTATTATTATACAATGCTTTATTAGGTGTAAATGGACATTATGTACATACAAATAAATATTTTAACAATTAAGAAAATGGAAACAATATATACAATAAAAATGAAAAAGAATAGAAAATATATAAAAACATAAGTCCTAACTAAAGGGCGGGGTTATTGCCTATGGCAATTTCTCTCACCCAACATCAATAATAGACAACATCAATAACCTAAGTCGTTGGAAAGTGTAGGTTTTCCCTATCATACACAGTATGCAATCCGTGACTTAGCGCCACAGAGGTATTACAAAAACGTCTATTAATAGTCCTTGGCAATTGTCGGTTTTCCCTATCTTACAGAGTACGCAATCCGTGACTTAGCGCCACAGAGGAATTACAAAAACGTCTATTAATAGTCGTTGGTAAGTGTCGGTTTTCCCTATCATACACAGTACGCAATCCGTGACTTAGCGCCACAGAGGTATTACAAAAACGTCTATTAATAGTCGTTGGTAAGTGTCTGTTTTCCCCATCATACACAGTACGCAATCCGTGACTTAGCGCCACAGAGGTATTACAAAAACGTCTATTAATAGTCGTTGGTAAGTGTCGGTTTTCCCTATCATACACAGTACGCAATCCGTGACTTAGCGCCACAGAGATATTACAAAAACGTCTATTAATTCCGCCCTTATTTTACTCGTATAATGTTATAATATTGTTACAGTAGTCAGCGTGGCAGAGTGAGTTAGCGCGCTCGGCATTGCACGCACGGTGACCTGGGTTCGATCCCCAGCTGGTCAGGAATTTTTCTGATCTGTACTTCGATGTTCGGGTTCTCTTCATTTTTTGCGTTATCAAGAGTTTCGCAAATCGCGATTTTTCATTTCTATGGAATGCATGCAAGTAGTAAATTTTCAATTCCAATTACTGTGATTTCTTGGTTCAAATTTTGGATTATTTGGCAATGTAAGTCTGTCTATTTTCAACAATTTTAGTTTTACTGTGAAATAACTGATCTTTTCTGAACTGAAATCCATTAATTATCATAAAAGTCTATTGAAAAATGGCGGAAGTTGTTTTTTAGAAAGCTTCATATAGTTCATATTTTAATCAAAATTAAAGTACTTTAAAGTGTAAATTTGTGGTTTTTCCGATCATTTTCTTTTCTTATAAGATTTCTTATCATTTTTTTATAAGATTCTAAGTATTCTGTGAAAGTTTCATAAAAATCCGTCAAGAAACAGCTGTTCGACAAGATCACGATGGAGCACAAAAATTGTGAAGAGGCCTTGCGCTTCACCACTAATAAAATCATACATACATACAATAACTATACCTGAAGTAGACCTGACCAGTAACTATACCTGAAGTAGACGGGACTTCTGCACCAGGATCCGGATGGCCTTCATGAGAGTGGTGCAAGAGTCGAGTATCTTCTCATTCACCTCCAGCTTGACTCCTGTGTCCGCCTGTCTGGACTGTGTCAGCATTTCCTGTAGCAAATGGAGACGAAAATATAAAGGACGTCTGTTTGGCTACGGAGAGGTTATCCAGGTCCGACTGTAATAGACACTTATTTATCCGAATAATGGCAATAATCAGGGCAATTTACTTTGTCCTCAATAGCTTGATCGACCTCAGTAGCTTGATCGATAAGGCGACGGACTTGTAACCTGGAGGTCGGTGGTTCAAGTCCCGGTTTCAGCGTAGATTTAGTAAAGCTTGAGTTTGAGTAGTTGTGATATCACGAAAGTGATTAACACATATATGATAATAATAAAAAATTGGACTAGAGTCAAAAACTTTTTTTTTACGAGGGGAAAAAATTTCCAAGGAAACAATGAACCCGAAACGCAAATAGCAGACAAAACTGAGCCCAAAACAAGGAACATGGAAAATAAACACATAGTGATAAGTATAGATCTACATCCCAAATCCCAGTTATCGAGAAAGACTTTACCAACTATGAGTTCGGGAGAATGGGATTTGGTGAACCCACTAAAAACAACCCCTCGTTGAAACAAGGTAGAAAATTTGGGAACTATAATATTGGATCCAGACACATCACAACTGGATATCACATTGTGTGATATCCAGGCCGTTCATAATGAAAGACAGCATAATATTTAGAAGGGGCCGCGTCTCTCAATGAGCGATACAAGATTTCTTTTTGAAGCAAGTCTCTTCATATAGAGCCATACTGGCTATCCACCAAATGCATTTTATATGGAGAGTTTCCCAGCGCATTGTGAGTGAAACCCCCGCCCCGACTATTGAATTTCATAACAGGACGTTAAAATCAAATAGAGCCAACTGGTCTCAATAGATCTAATGAGGTCGCATTTTTCATTCTAAGAGTTTCACTACCCTATACAATATAAATGAATAAAGAGGTGCTATATTAAACTGTTAGCATAATGGAACTCTTTGTCTCGAGACGACAGTCTAAATAAAGGACTACTATACTATACTCTACACCCAGGTCAGATAATAATAACCTATCATCTAGGTTCTCTTAATCTATTTCTATCCTTTTCTCTTTGTATCAATTATCTATTACCTAGTCTCTCTTTATCTATTCCTTCTCTTTTCATCATGTATTATTTATCACCTAGACTCTCTCTCTTTTTCTATTTTCTATCCTTTTCATCGATTCTTAGAAGCTTTAGCTTAGGAAAAATACCTTTGTATATGTTATCTTGTTATTAAATAAATAAATAAATTATAAAAAAAAAATATAATTCGTATTCTAATCTCTCCTCAGAGTTGGAGAGCATTTTTTATATTTTATAAATAATTTTGTAAATAAATATCTTATGGTTCTTATTGTTAATCAAAATAAATTCTCTGTCATCTTTTTACTTTCCTTATCCTATAATAAGGAAAGTATTATATTCGTCGAAAATTTGACCTAGCCAGTTTTTCACATTTCTGGACGAATCATAGCCTCAGGATACCAAAAAAGTTGTTTTCAGCCATTGGTCCGTGCGTCTGTCTGTGTGTCTGTGTGTGTGTGTGTGTGTGTGTGTGTGTGTGTGTGTGTGTGTGTGTGTGTGTGAACAGGATATCTCAAGAACGGTAAGAGCTAGAGACTTGAAATTTGGTATGGAAATTAATTTTATACACCAGACGAACCACGAAACTTTTGGTTGCAATTGGCCGCAGGGTCGCAAATATTGGCCGCAAGCGCCGTTTCTATGAATTGGTTAAAGATACAAAAAATGTTAGAGAACAACATTTTCTTAGATTAAAAAAATAATAGGAGTCTATTCTGATCATTTTTTTGATATCTTGAACTTTTTTGAACTCGGCCCCAATTTACCGGTATTTTGGGGGGGACCCGCTTGGACTAACTTTTTTATTATTCATCCTAGATGGGGGTTGTGACATATCAAATCCAATGATTTTAAGGTGCTGATTACGAATTTGATGTTTATTTTTAGCTAAATGTTACCTTTGAGTCACCAGTGGCTTTTGGTCCCGTTTCCATTCCTAATATATGATAAGGAAAGTCGTGTGATGTTTACACCAGATTTTTTTTATATCAATTACATACATATTATCTATCACCTAGATTTTCTTTGTATAATGTACTCGTAGTTCTAATAATCTTGTTGACTTTAGGTGTTGACTTCAACACCCAATTAGGTGTTGACCCAGCACCTAATTGGGAAGTATTGTGTCACTTCTCGCCCATCAGAGGGGAGGCATACTACGGGATGGGCAGGCTACAACACAGACCACAAGCGTCTACAGTAGCTCCTGTTTCATGGCTACGAAATAAAAAAAGGCTGTGAAACACTCATCTTTTTTAAAAAAAAGTTCCAACCCTTCTCCTCACCTCAATCCTAGCGGCCGCCTCCTCGATCGCCTTGTCCATGGAGGCCAGCTCACTCTCCACCAGGTCCCCGATAGCCTCCTCCTCCTCCCCGCTCTTGATGCCCCGGGCGAGGCTCCCCACCTCCGTCACCAGGTCTCGGAACGAGGCCAGCTCCGTGGGTGCGTCTACCTGCAGCGAGGTCAGAAGCTGAAGGAGCTCCTTGCCCACCGCTTTGCACGTGTCTGACATACCTGAGTGACAATTATTATTATACAACGCTTTATTAGGTATAAATGGGCATTATGTACACACAAATAATTATTTCAACAATGAAAAAAAATAAACCACAAAAAAACGCTCAATAACTCAATTGAATCGAAATCAGGGGAAACAGACGAACTGTAATCTAAAGCAAAAACAACAACAAAAAAAAAACATTAAAAAATGAAGGGGTTTTATATTATGCTACATAGTGAAAATTGAAGGGGCTTTACAGGTCTCGGAACGAGGCCAGCTCCGTGGGTGCATCCACCTGGAGCGAGGTCAGAAGCTGAAGTAGCTCCTTGCCCACCGCCTTGCACGTGTCCGACATTCCTGAGTAGTAATAATAATAATAATAATTATCACTGCAAGAAGATTGAACTTCCATCTTTCATCCTAATCTAAAGCCAAAAGAAAATAACAAAAAATGAAGGGGTTTTATATTATGCTACTTGGTGAAAATTGAAGGGGCTTTATAGGTCTCGGAACGAGGCCAGCTCCGTGGGAGCATCTACCTGGAGCGAGGTCAGAAGCTGAAGTAGCTCCTTGCCCACCGCTTTGCACGTGTCCGACATACCTGGGTGACAATTATTATTAGATAGATAGATAAAAATTGTTTATTTATTTATTTACAATTTATTTATTTTTACAAAACAATCATCATTAACAACAAAAAATATAACAATAAATTAAAAAAAAAAAAAACTTTGAAATATGTACAAAAAGAAATATTAATTTTTATTAGAATTGTTTTGTAATCCAGGGCGAAGTTAATGCCTTAGGCATTCTCTGCCACTTAACCCCGGTTGTTAACACAATTGTTGTATTTATTATTTAAAAAAAATAGTTACAAGGTTGACAGTTAATAAAACTAAGAAAGAGTACAAAATTAACAAAAAAAGTAGAAATTAATCTACATAATATATCAAATCTAAAATAATCTGCATAGAATCAAAAAATAATAAAAAGCAGTGGCAGAGTATAACATTCTCAATACATTCATTAGGACAGAGTACAATGTTAATAGTATAAAATTAAGAAAAAAACAAACAAATGACAAAATAAACAAGTAAAAAGAAATAACACTAATGAACTACCTAAAGGGCGGGGTTATTGCCTGTGGCAATCTCTTCCACCCAACCCTCAGATAATATTTTTGTTACACGTTGATATGGCACGATTTCTCTTAAAAACACCCGTCGAGTGAAGCGACGTTAAAACACAAAAAAACGCTTAATAACTCAATTAAATCGAAATCAGGGTAAACAGACGAACTGTAATCTAAAGCCAACAGAAAAGAACATAAAAAATGAAGGGGTTTTATATTATGCAACTCAGTAATAATTGAAGGGGCTTTATAGATCTCAGAACAAAGTTTATAGTAATAGAAAGTAATAAAAATGTGTTTCTTCGTGTTCTGATAATACAGTTTTAAGGGGTAGCGCAGAATTATAGGACTCTACAGTATCTTTAATATCCTAGAATCTTATTTTTACCTAAAATTCTGCCACTGGTCACTGCCGAGATCTGAGTGGATGGATCCCCGACATACAAGAACGGAGCGTAAAACATCCTACCCTTCTGGGGAAATAAAAGGATTTTTCTTACAAAAACGAAATACTTCCGAAATCTAATATGAGAAAACTATCGTAAGTAATAATAAAAAAAAATATAAAATTATAAAAAATTATCTATTATAAAAATAAAAAAATAAAAATACGAGAAATAAAAAGAAAACATTTTTCGTCGGAAGTAATAAATATGATGATAGTGAAATTCTCTTACGTTCTCCCAGGTCAATATCAGGCGCGGTATTGGATGTGGCCTTGCCCAGGATGATGTACAGCACAGTGTGGTGGACACAGGTGACCACCTCCCCTGGCATGTCCCTGAGGGAGTCAAGGACACAATCCTTGAGGTGGTTCAAATACTCTGGGACAAAAAAAAAAGATATAGGTTAAACATCATCATCATCATCTTTTTTCTTTTTTATTTTCATTACGAGTAGTTGAAGAAAGGACACAGAAGTTTTTTTTTCTGTGGAAGAGAAGGTTGGGTGGAAGAGATTGCCATAGGCAATAACCCCGCCCTTTAGTTAGGACGAATGTTTTTATATATTTTCTATTCTTTTTCATTTTTATTGTATATATTATTGTTTCCATTTTTTTTTCATTGTTAAAATTATTATTTGTATGTACAATTGTACATAATGTCCATCTATATCTAATAAAGTGTTGTATAATAATAATAAAATTTTGTTCCCTCCGTACATGTGAGGCTGGCATTTCCGGCCCTATCCAGACTGGGTGAGGTTAATGTGGCTAGCTGGTACGATTCCCAGCGAATGGAGGGTAAAACCCCCGTCCTAATCTAGGACGTTAAATCAAGTAAAATCGTTGGCGTTAGGAAGGGCATCCAGCTGTAAAAAATGAGCCAAAACCAATCAACCTCAACCATGAGGTTAAGGCTTCAAATCTCAGGTCCGACAAAAAATTGTATAAAAAAATTAATTGCAGTTGTTTGTAAGGGATACTTTCCGGTGTGCTCGTGTTGACCCAGCACTTAAATGGGAAGAATTATGTCTCGCCCATCAGCGTGGAGGCATACTATGGGATGGGCAATCTACAACACAGCCGTCTACAATGGCTACTGTTTCATCGTTACGGAATCAAAAAAAGGTTGTGAAACACTCATCTTTAAAAATAAATATAAAAAAGGCCAGATTAGGACTAGAATCCCCTTGTTTCAACAGATATTTTATACTCATTCATCAATTTCTGCAAAAATAGTGAGGCAAAAATTAAGCATTGGGTGGGATTCGAACCAACGGATTACCTGCCTCCTGGATTACCAGATCAACGCCTTAACCATTTCAACCACCAATGACAAGAGTCACAAGACCCACTGTCTCAAAAATAAATGAAAGCTTTTTTTAGTATCGTTTATGATCATTATACCTGGTGTACACGTTAGAGAAGATAACTTGTGAGAGTCCATTTGTTCTAGGGTTTGTTCTACGAGCTTCTTACACCTCTCTGAAACAGATAATCACACAAAAATCGATATTAATTTCTGATAATATCAAACTATCAAAAAATTAAAAAAAGAGCGCACGAATAGCTCAGTGGTTAATAATAATAATATCGCCTTATCGCCGACCTCTGGAATCTCTGGATTCACAGAGTGCCGCCTTTACCACTGAGCTACCGGGACAGGTTAAGCACTCGCTTGCCATGCGGAAGGTCCCGGGTTCGCACCCCCGCGCCGACAAAAAACTTGTATTCAAAAATTGTTTACAGTTGTTTGTAAGGAATACCTTCCGGTGCACTCGTGTTGACCCAACACCTAAAAGGGAAGTATTGTGTCACTTCTCGCCCATCAGAGGGGAGGCACACTACGGGATGGGCAGGCTATACAACACAGACTACAAGCGTTTACAGTAGCTCCTGTTTCATGGCTACGAAATAAAAAAGGCTGTGAAACACTCATCTTTAATTTTTTTTTTTCATTATCTCGATTTTAGTAGTCAAAGTGGCCGAATAAGCGCACTAGGCATTGCATGCATGGTGACCTGGGTCCAAATCCCAGCGGGGAAGGAATTGTTCTAACCGGTACTTGGATATTTGAGGTCCACTCATACCTCATGAGGAAAAATGAGTAACTGCTCTGATGTGAGCGATGGGCCAGGACTTCTGGGACATACTGTATAATACCAATACCAATATCACATATTCGCCAGCCTCCGTGGCGTAACGGTTTTTGACTACTGCCCGTAGTCCAGAGATCCTGAGTTCGATTCCCGGTTGGAGCAGACTTTTCGCACAGAAAATTCTGTTCCCTCCGAACCTGTGAGGCTGGCGATTCCGGTCCTACCCAGGCTGGGTGAGGTTAATTTTACTAAACATATTTGATCCAGTTTTATTTACAAGTAACATAGAATATATACAAACATAGAAATTAAAATTAACAAAACAAAACTTGATCAAGGGCGGTGCTAATGCCAACGGCATTCTCTTCCGAGCGAATGGAGGGTAAAACCCCCGTCCTGTCTACCTCAAGTCAGGACGTTAAAACCAAATAGAATCAATGGACATGAAAGGAGCCTAGACATTGGATCTGGGCGTCCATATAATCCTCTCACCACCGTGATTTAGGTATCAATACCTATCTCACGGACACGGAAATATTATAATATCAGATAAACTCACGCAGTAGCGTGGACTTGGCGATGGCTTTGTCTGTCTTGACCTGATCCTCCAGAGTCCGCAGCCTCAGGTCCAGCTCATTCTTCTGTTCTATTCTATTCTATTCTATTCTCTTCTCTTCTATTCTATTCTATTCTATTCTCTTCTATTCTCTTCTATTCTCTTCTCTTCTCTTCTCTTCTCTTCTCTTCTCTTCTCTTCTCTTCTCTTCTATTCTATTCTATTCTATAAGTATAATGAGACTCACGTAGTAGCGTGGACTTGGCGATGGCTTTGTCTATCTTGACCTGGTCCTCCAGAGTCCTTAGCCTCAGGTCCAGCTCATTCTTCTGTTCTATTCTATTCTCTTCTCTTCTATTCTATTTTATTCTATTCTATTCTATTCTATTCTACTCTATTCTATTCTATTCTATTCTTTTCTATTCTATAAGTATAATGAGACTCACGCAGTAGCGTGGACTTGGCGATGGCTTTGTCTGTCTTGACCTGGTCCTCCAGAGTCCTCAGCCTCAGGTCCAGCTCATTCTTCTGTTCTATTCTCTTCTCTTCTATTCTATTCTATTCTATTCTATTCTATTCTCTTCTCTTCTCTTCTCTTCTCTTCTCTTCTCTTCTCTTCTCTTCTCTTCTCTTCTCTTCTCTTCTCTTCTCTTCTCTTTCTCTTCTCTTCTCTTCTCTTCTCTTCTCTTCTCTTCTCTTCTCTTCTCTTCTCTTCTCTTCTATAGGTATAATGAGACTCACGTAGTAGCGTGGACTTGGCGATGGCTTTGTCTGTCTTGACCTGGTCCTCCAGAGTCCTCAGCCTCAGATCTAGCTCATTCTTCTGCGCCAGGATGTCCTGCACCTCGCTCTCTATGACACTCTTCTCCTTGCAGATCCAGTCGATCTTCGCCACCAACGCCTGGGAACCAACCAATTTCAAAAAAATTCATTAGCTGTCCCGGTAGCTTAGTGGTAAAGGTTATCATATATTTGTGTTAATCTCTTTCGTGATATCACAACTACTCAAACTCGCTTTACTAAATCTACGCTGATACCGGGACTTGAACCACCGACCTCCAGGTTACAAGTCCGCTGCCTTATCGATCAAGCTACTGAAGTCGGCAGTGGTAAAGGTATCTTTTCGATTTTCTTTGTCCTAACAGAGAAGTTGAAAGCTGTGGAGGAGAAGTTCACCAAACTCAAAGACGTTTACACCAAACTACGAGAAGAACACATAGCTCTCATTCGGCAGGTAAGACTCACTGTGTATTGATTTAGGGACAAATTATAGAACAGGATAGTTTGTCCCGGTAGCTCAGTGGTAAAGGCGGCACTCTGTGAATCCAGAGATTCCAGAGGTCGTGGGTTCGAAACCCAGCCGGGACATGATAAGTCATCCTCCCATTTGGGATTTTTAGCACATAATAATATGTCTTGGGCTCACTGCTGGAATAATGGGACTTTAACAGTCCTAATACAAGCAGAATATGCCGGTTGACTACATGATTCCCAAAAACAACCTTGACCTTTCCTACGAAGTACTAGTCAGACCTAGGTCAGACTGGGAAAAGGAATCAAGCCAAGAAATATTATCTCATGCGGGTATCAAATACTATACAGATGGATCTCGCATGAGTGGAAGCAGTGGGGCGGGCCTTTGCGGGCCAGGCTTCTGTAGAAAATCTGAAAGCTTAGGTACACTGGCAACAGTGTACCAGGCCGAGATTTTCGCCATTATAATGGGAGCCAGGCACGCACTGGAAATAGGCTGGAAAGGGAAGAAAATTACTTTCTTCTCCGACAGCCAAGCCGCCCTCAAAGCTTTAGAAACATACCAAATTAAGTCAAAATTGGTATGGGAGTGTGTTGGAACACTTAATGAACTAGCCACCCATAACAAGGTAAACTTGGAATGGATTCCAGGGCATAGTGGTCTCCAAGGCAACGAGGCTGCAGATCTCCTAGCAAGAGAGGCTGCAGAAAAAAGCTTCACTGGCCCTGAACCGGTGCTGGCCATACCCAAATGCCTGGTCCGTTTTAGTGCCAGGAAATGGGTCATGGATGAAGCAAATAAAGCTTGGAGAAACTCCAGTGGCATGCGACACTCTAAGCTGACGCTAACAGGATACTCCAAGAAACTCACTCAGGAATCTCTGTCACTCAACAGAAATAAACTAAGATTAATAGTGAGCCTACTCACTGGCCACGGACCACTTAGGAAACACTTACACAGATTAGGACTCTCTAGAGGAGAACCAATCGATTGTAGGCTATGTGGTCTGGAAGAAGAAACAGCAACACACATTCTCTTCGAATGTGAGGCGCTGGATAACAGGAGATTTAGGATTTTCGAATCCAATAATCTCGAAGATCTCCATAACCAAGAACACCTCGTCCAGAGACTGACACTTCTCATGAAGGGAACAGGTTTCTGGACTTAGGGCGTTAAGCATTGGACAACCACTCTCAACTAAGCCCAGTTGGGCCGTCATAGGCACAGAACTGGGAAATAGGATGAGAGATTTTCTCCCTGGTCACAATAGATCTTACTAGGTCGCAGTGTTAATTGTATGGTGTTTCAGACGAAACCCTGCAACCAGGTTTTATAATAATAATAATAATAACAGTCCTAATCGGGCAGTATAAATAAGGCGATATTATTATTATTAGACAGTCAAATAGTGATACTCGGCGCGAACGACCCACTACATCAGTGGTGTTAAAGCGCCTAACAGAAGAAAAAAAAAGAGTGATATAGAAGAAAAATAAAACAAAGTTCCTCAGGAGGTAATGAAACGTCCAGAAATATGAAAAAAATTGAAATCGTTATTATAGGGTGGCGTCATCGTGAACGATGGTAGCCAGGCAGTGGAGGAATGACTCGGCACTTCTACCACTGTCTTTACAAGGAGGCTAATAATTGACAAGGGCCCCCAGAACCAAGCCAATGCTGGTCTACTCCCTGTTTATAGTCACCTAGCCAGACCTTAATTTAAAAAAAATAGATAGCTGTTTGGTTACCTCATTTTGTTCAGTAGCGGCTTCAGCAGTAGTTTGCAGAGTGCTCAGTTCCTCTTCTAGTTTACTCCTGTGGTCTATTTCAAGATCTACATTCTTCACACTAGCCAGCTGTTTGTCCACATCTGCTTTCTAAACGAGACAGAAAAAAATATGGATAAATTTAAAAAAGCTATATTTTTTAAAAATATTATATATCTTTCTTTTGCGAAAGCGGTTCCGGGGTAAGTGTACCCCGGAACCGCTTTCGCAATACTTCAGAGCACTTTACCTTTACATCCATACCATTCTGGATAAAAATAACTTAATAAATAAATTAATGTTGTTTTGATCAACAGTGATCTTTTTTGTACAATGCTGTTATTATTATTTTTTTAAATATTTTATATCTATAGGTAGATAATTAAAAAAGTTAAAAATAACAATAATGTTGTTTTGAATGTTGTTTTTATCAACAACGAAAACATTCTGTAAATGCCGTTATGTTACTTAACAAAAAACAAACACAATACTTCCGATTTCTTATATTAGAAATGTATCATAAGTAATTTGGCTCTTTTTTTCTTTTCGACCAACATAATTAAGTAGCAGTGTGCGCTATTAATTTAAACGAATTCTTTTTCGACATGAGGTAAATTATGAAGAAAAAGACCAATTTCTCACGATGGTTAATCGCACATAGAAATATGTGGTTCAGAACGAACCAAGTTTTCTTTGGCTGGAGACCAGCACTTCCTGGTCACATAATAATTATGTTAATTTACTTATAAATATTAAACTATAGATGTGGTTCTTCTTGTTGAAATTGTGAAAGTGACAGCAAGTTTGCAGTCACAAGTGCTTGTATTTACAAAGATGGTGTTGGGGAAGTATAGTATACACAATATCAAAATGGTACATTCTGTAATAAAAGATACATGTGGATTGTGGATAGAAAAATATACAATTGAGTCAGGAATAAAAATATAATTTGAAATAATTAATTTACAACAAAATTTAAAGAAACTGAGTTTGAAAATAGAACTTATAAGGTACAAAAGAAGAGGAGAAATAGAAATATATTATTTACATCACGAGTTTAGAATATGCCAATGGCAGTTATGGTTGGGTCGAGATAATCTTTGAAGAAATACCATTTGGAATCTTACAGCCGTATTTATCAACAGGCAGTTTTGTCTGAGCAATGTCTCAAGCAAGGTATAGATTAATAGTATTAAAGGAAATCATGCTTGAGACATTGCTCAGACTACGTTATCTGTTCATAAATACGGCTGTTAGATTCTCATACTGGCTACTATCTGAAAGCAGGCAAGAACTTTTTACCCATCACAGAGCTGCATAGTCCATGCTGATCTGTGAGTGGTGGAAACTTTTTGCCTGCTTTCAGGTAGTAGCCAGCAAGTGTATCTCGACCCAGCCATTAGTCAGAAAAGAGGCTGAAAAAGAGAAGATGGTAAAAAATTCCAATAAAAGCATGATAGAATATAACAGATAATTACATATTACAAAGAAGAAGAAAAGTAGTATTACCTGAAGAATCATCACAGGCTCTTCAAAACGAAAGATGAAATTTTTACAACAGTCTGAAAAAAGATCTTTAACTCTTCATAAGAAAGCCCAGCAGCCATATTAAGAAGAAAAAAAAACATTGACTTAAGTCGTGTTAATAAACACACGTTTCAAGAAACGAAAGTTGATATTTTCAGTTGACGAAAACCTATTTTTTCAAGTGAAAAATATAGCAGATGATATCACTTAAAAATTCTATTAAAAAACGTTAAATGTATGATTTTTGTTTGATTCTTTTTAATTGTTTGAAAAATAAATAAAATGAAAATATAACCGTCATGATACTTGACATTGAATTAAAAGTTCCTAAAAATTATCAGTACTTCAGTAGGTAGTGTTTTCAATTAATAAGGTGTTTCATATATCACAAGTATGGCTGCTGGTTCTGGCAAAATATACAGCAGTAGGTACACTGTTGAGAGGGTAGGGTAAAATAAGACAAGTACTTTCTCACAAGTTCTATAAAGAAAGTACTTGTACAATCACTATTACAGACTTAAAATTAAGAATGTACAAGGTCACAGATTTCAAAAACGAATGTCACATTATCACAGATATAATTTTTTTTATATTTTTATATTTAATAGATACTGTCAGCATATTGCTGATCTTCGCAAAGACATCGTGTACTGATCAGTCAATAAAATATTTTTAAATAAGGATATTAGTCAATTTTACCATAACACAATAACATGGCGTCTTTGACAGGGTTGGCATTAGGAAAGGCATCGAGCCATAGAAAGTAGACAAAGGAGTGCCAGAAGCAACCAACCTCAATCACGAGGAAGAGGTTGAACAATGCCAACCCCAAGTAGGTTTGAGGAATGGCAAAGTTAAAGAATAATAATAATAAATTTAATGAATAAATAAGGTTCATTGTATTTTTATTCCTCGCGATGGTTGATCGCACATAGAAATATGTGGTTCAGGACGAGCCAACATTAATATAAAGTTGGCTGGAGACCATCAATCCCCCTCCAGCTATAGCCAAGCTGGCTACAACAACAACATATTATTTTTGAATAATTACAATTTGTGTTAATTATGTTAAGGAATAATAATAAGTTTTACTTTAATTCAAATGCATTCAAACTTTTGTGACTGTTCCTCTATAAGTACCAGTGTACTTTTTGAGAAGAAGAACTTTAAATCAAATACATTCTAACTTTTGTGACTGTTCCTCTATAAGTACCAGTGTACTTTTTGAGAAGAAGAACTTTAAATCAAATACATTCTAACTTTTGTGACTGTTCCTCTATAAGTACCAGTGTACTTTTTGAGAAGAAGAACTTTAAATCAAATACATTCTAACTTTTGTGACTGTTCCTCTATAAGTACTAGTGTACTTTTTGAGAAGAAGAAGAATATAACATTTTTGTTGAAATCTGTGTCGTAAAATAAAGAACGGAATCCAAGAACCGTGAGCACCAGTACCCAAGCCGCCAGGTACATAAAACCTGGAAAACTGTACACTGTGAACATAGATGCTACTACCGCCTCGAGAGAGAGAGAAAGAAATTTTGAAATTCTCTTTATGAGTCCAGAAATAGAATTTCACATAGCCATAATAAGATTGTGATTTTTTTTTAAAACCAAGTTCTTTATTGAACTTCTCCAATAGTGTGACAATGGAACTGGGATTTATGATAAAATTTAAGGCAAATTTCTTTATATTTTGGGAATGTTTTGGTATTAACGTCGCTTTCAACTGCATGGTCATGCAGTTGAAATATCTAATCTTTATATTTTATTGTACCATTTCACAATTCATATCAAACTTAAAAATTTAGACAAACAATAGATATCCAAAATATTTAGCCAGCGTTGGTGGCATGTTCACTACAAAAGGTTGCGTTCTGAAACTAAATTAACTTCAACATTCAGCAAGGTTAGAACTTGGATGGGTGCCAAATTTAAATTCAAACCATGATGATGCTGGCTATTTCCGGCTCAACCCAGGCCGGGTGAGGTTAATATGGATAGCTGGTTTGTAAGTTTCGAGAGAATGGAGGGTAAAACCTCCGTCTCGATATGACCTAAGCAGTTGAAAGGGTAGTTAAAATAAAATAAAAGCATAAAGACATGAAACTAAGCCAGATCAAGGGTGGTAATTTAATAAGGTATTTACAGGATGGTGTGAAAATAATTCCAATGGCTTCCACATCACATCACACCACCTCTTTCTATAGTTCTAGACTTAATAGCTTTACTTATAAAGCTTTGCCCTTATAAGATTTTCTATTATTATTTCTTTCTCTATTAGAGGCGGCACAAGAGGCAATATACACAAGAAGAAGGGTGTGCTCAATGCTTACTATGGAACAAATCAAATGGTTGGCGGCTCTTGCAAACTTGACCATCTTATCTCCTCCTCGCAGCTCCTTTTCAATTCCGGCTTTCTGTAAGTAATTACCATTGCTTCTGTTTTATATTAACTTATAATACTGTAAATACTTACCATGGCTTCTGTCATATATAACTGATAATATTGTACATAATTATCATTGCTTTAGATTTAAATAACAACTATTGTAAATACAGTAGAACCCCGTTATTATGAACCCCAATATTATGAACTTCGGATAAAATGAACTTTTTATTTTCCGCAATTCTTTTTTTTATTTATGGAAATATTCTCTGATTTCTCAAGAATTACTGACTTCTTTAGATCCTCACAATAGGTCTATGTACAATGTACATACATATTTTGTATTTAATACCTAATCTGTACTTAAATTAACATTCAAATACATGTACGCCCGTTCATATCTCTAAAATTTGCCTAATTTCCCTTTCTTTTACCTATGATTATATAGAACCCCGATATTATGAACTTTTACATTGAACCCCGCTAGTATGAACTACCCCTGGTCCCAATTAGTTCATAATAACGGGGTTCTACTGTAATTACCGAAATGGCCATCTGCAAATAAAGAATTAGGCAAAACAAAAAAGCCAAGTGTTTAATCTTTTTAACAAACATTGAGGTTTGTTTTGTTCAAAGTAGTTTTGGGTTTAGCTGTGGAACAATTGCCAACACTGTCCAACACCAATTAAAACAAAGAATACTCTGAAACTTCAAAACAAACTCAAAATATACACATATAAAATAAATTACGCATGAAAATCATACATGGAGTAAATTAAAAATAAGTAACTAAAAGAAGAAATGAGATATATGAATTTTACTCACGCAATGTGTTCTACACATAGAAGCAAAAACACTAATAACAAGAAGGACTGGAGAATCTTCAACTGAATCTACATTTATCTACCTAATTATTGAACTCGTAGAACTCGTATTTATCTACCTAATTATTGAACTCGTATTTATCTACCTAATTATTGAACTCGTATTTATCTACCTAATTATTGAACTCGTATTTATCTACCTAATTATTGAACTCGTATTTATCTACCTAATTATTGAACTCGTAGAACTCGTATTTATTTACCTAATTATTGAACTCCTGAAATGGATTACTGCAATTAATAGAATAAGCAGTTTTCGGGGGTCATGGGCACACGCGGTCTGCATGTACCTAAATACAAATACAGATTAAGAGCCACATTATGATACAGGATTAAAGTCAAGCTGAACTAGACACGCCCTCAAGTCGAAGTTTCAACCAATCACAGCGCACTATGGCACGAGTTAAGGGATAGTGTTCATTTAGATCAATAATAGTAATAATATCGCCTTATTTATAATTCCCGAACAGGACAGTTAAAGTCCCATTATTCCAGCAGCAAGCTCAAAGACATATTATTATGTGTCAAAAATCCCAAATGGGAGGATAACATGTCATGTCCCGGCCGGGTTTTGAACCCACGACTTCTGGAATCTCTGGATTCACAGAGTGCCGCCTTTACCACTGAGCTACCGGGACAGACTATCCTGTTTTATAATTTGTCCCTAAATCAATACACAGTGGATCTCACCTGCCGGATGAGAGCTATGTGTTCTTCTCGTAGTTTGGTGTAGACGTCTTTGAGTTTGGTGAACTTCTCCTCCACAGCTTTCAACTTCTCTGTTAGGACAAAATTAAAAAGATAAAGAGTTTTTTTTCTCAGAGTCTAATTTTTTTTACACAACAGAAAAATTCCTACTCTGAGAGTGTTAAGCAACGTCGAGCTTGGTCAATAAATCGATCATCGATAAGGCAGCGGACTTGTAACCTGGAGGTCGGTGGTTCAAGTCCCGGTTTGAGCGTAGATTTAGTAAAGCGAGTTTGAGTAGTTGTGATATCACGTAAGTGATTAACACAAATATGATAACATTCAAAAAAACTTTCTAAACTACATTTGTGTTAATTACAACTATTTATGTACGAAGTATTTGCTGAACTTGGGACTTGAACCACCGACCTCCGAATGCAAGTCCACCGAATGCTGATCGATCAAGCTACTGAGGTCGGTAATAAGTTCCATATTTCCAGCAGTAAGCCAAGACGTCCTTTAAAAAAAAAAAAAAAAAAAAAAAAAAAAAAAAAAAAAAAAGGATGAGTGTTTCACAGCCGTTTTTATTTCGTAGCCATGAAACAGGAGCTACTGTAGACGCTTGTGGTCTGTATTGTAGCCTGCCCATCCCGTAGTATGCCTCCCCTCTGATGGGCGAGAAGTGACACAATACTTCCCAATTAGGTGCTGGGTCAACACGAGCGCACCGGAAGGTATCCCTTACAAACAATTGTAACCAAATTAAGAATACAAATTTTTGTCGGCACGGGGAATCGAACCCGGGACCTTCCGCATGGCAAGCGAGTGCTTAACCACTGAGCTAATCGCGTGCTCTGGGAGGATAAATTGTCATGTGCCGGCTGGGTTTAGAACCCGCGACCTCTGGATTACCAGACCGGCGCTTTCACCACTGAGCTATCGAAAAATCAAGAGGTAAGCGAGCTCACTTTCGGTTTCATGGTAGAGAGAGGCGGCCTCCGTGTGCCTCAACAAGTCGTCCTTGATCTGTCTCTCCTGGTTCAGCTCGCTGTCCTGAAACCGAACAAGAGCCACACTGTATATAAAATAAATAATAAAGTTTTCCTTTGTGTTATTATGTCACAATTTTAGTGGGTAGCTCAGAATCTTAGGACTTTACCACTTTTAACACGTAGACGACCGGGTGTACCACCGGTGGTACACCCGGTCGGATAGCCGTATTATCGCTGGTCCCACAAGAGAATTCACGAAAAACCATGCCGGTCGTCTAAGTGTTAATATACAATATCTTGTATAATTTTTTGCCTATGATTCTGCCACTGGTCGCTGCTTCACATCAAAACAGCTTCTCATTTTTCCTCACGAGGTATGAGTGGACCCCGAACATCCAAGTACAGAGCAGAAAAAATCCTACCCTGCTGGGAATCGAACCCAGGTCGCCATGCGTGCGATGCCTAGCGCGCTAACTCACTCTGCCACGGTGACTACTATCCTGTATATTCCAAACCCATAGAACAACAATAATAATAATAATAATAGAAAACGTCACCCGTCTGAAAATATAAAGCCGAGGAGGCAAAAAAATCCTGAAATGGATTACAGCATATCCCGTAGCTCTTTAAGACGAAAACATCTAAATCCCGTTTGGTCACCACAGCGACAAGATTCAATATGGACCATAGTATCACGACAGTTCAAGAAACCAAATGCTGTCGTATAGACATCCCTGCCTGGAGTGCCTAGATCTGGGAGCATTATATGTTCTCAGCTAGGCATTTCTTTTTTTTGTAAAAAAAGCAATCTGTTAGCGAAAAGTGAAATAACTATAAAAATAAATGTATTTCTTCAAATAATCTATCCATCCAGCGTAGGTCTAAAGCCGGGACCCTTGAGTGCACATTTTGTCTCGCAACGTTTCATGCTCCACTCTTTCTTTAGTATGAAATGAGATCGAACCCCACTGACTTTGCAACACTTCCCATTTAAAATTCGAGACAAAATGTTGCACTGAGTGGGATCTTAGCTTCAGAGTCCTAATTGCTAGCGTTTTTTTTTATTTTTTTTTTTAAGATAAGTGTTCCACAGCCGTTTTTATTTCGTAGCCATGAAACATGAGCTACTGTAGACGCTTGTGGTCTGTGTTGTAGCCTGCCCATCCCGTAGTATGCCTCCTCTGATGGGCGAGAAGTGACACAATACTTCCCAATTATGTGCTAGCTCAACACGAGCGCACCGGAAGGTATCCCTTACGAACAATTGTAACCAAATTAAGAATACAAATTTTTGTCGGCACGGGGGATCGCACCCGGGACCTTCCGCATGGCAAGCGAGTGCTTAACCACTGAGCTAATCGCGCGCTTTAAATTTTATTTATAATAACTCTTTATTATAATAATAATAATAAGTCTTTATTGACAAGAATAATATTGACAAAGGCCGTGATTATTGCCTGAGGCAATCTCTGCCATCAAACCCATACGGTTACCACTTATTTTTATTTAACTTTAAACAAAGTCTCTTTTGCCGTGGACTGAATAATTACCTTAGTGGCTAGGTGTAGCTCTAGTGAATTCACTGTTTCCCTCAGCTCGGATATTATCTTGTACTGCTCCGACACTAGCCGCCTCTGTGCCGTCAGTTCCTTCTGTAGCTGCTCGATGAGGGCATCCCTGAGGAAAAATAAATTGCATGAATCAAAGAAAAAATTATTTATGCAATCCCGAGAGAACACTTTCTGCATTATCTCTCTGGACTGCAAGAGACAATTTTTGTGTGAGAATTGCATGAAACCTAATTATTATTCTAGAATATTGGGGACTTTATCACATATTAGATATAAAAAACATATCTACTGTACACTTGTCTTTTTATATCAAACTAGCGGGCTGCACCCGCTTCGCCAAGCCATCACACACACACCACCCATACATCACACACACATCCACACACACACACAACACACGCACACATCCACATCCACACGCACACCCATACACAGACACCCATCCAAACACAACCACACACACAACACACCCACACACATCACACATACACATACCCATCCACAAACACACACACATCCACACACACGCACACCCACCCACCCATCCACACACACACACACACACACACACACACACACAACACAACACACCACACACAAACCACACACACACACCACACACAAACCACACACACACACCACACACACATACACACACAGATCCACACACACACATCCACACACACACACACACACACACATTCACACCACCACCACCACACGCACACACACATGATCGCTGTAAATTTCAAAATCCCGAGCCAAATCTATCATAGCGGATATTGATAATGTAGCAAACTGGCCTATATTTTGAGAACGGTTTGTCAGAATATGGCAACAAAGGCCTCAAATAAAAGCATGTGATGTTCTGAGACAGTTTTACAAATATAAAAAATATAGGTCCTCGCGATAAATTTCAAGTTCCGCGCTGGAGTCTGTAAAAAAACGTGAAAAGTCTGAATAAAAGGTAGAAATTTCGAACATTCTGGCTTATATCTCAAGAACGGTATCACGCCCTTTGTATCAATTTTTATTTGATGTCAATAAAGAGTTCTTAATAATAAAAAAAAAACGGTACGTCAGAATGTGGCCTCAAATGTATTAATTGAAAGCTTGTTTTGTCTTATTTGTTATTAAATAATAAAAAATATAGGCCCTCGCGATAAATTTTAAGTTCCATGCTGGAATCTGTTAAAAAACGTGAAAAGTCTGAAGAAAAGGTCAAAATTTCGAACATTCTGGCTTATATCTCGAGAACGGTACGTCAGAATGTGGCCTAAAATGAATTGAAAGAAAGCTAATTTTGTCTCATGTGTTTTTAAATAATAAAAAATATATGTCCTCGCGATAAATTTTAAGTTCCGCGCTTAAATGTGTTAAAAACGTGAAAAGTCTGAAAAAAAGGTCGAAATTTCGAACATTCTGGCTTATATCACGAGAACGGTACGCCAGTATGTGGCCTAAAATGAATTAAATGAAAGTTAATTTTGTCTAATGTGTTATTAAGTAATAAAAAATATAGATCCTCGCGATAGATTTCAAGTTCCAGGGCAAAGACTGTCTTAAAATCGGACCCTTCCTCAAGGCAATACTCGAGGAAGGTCATAACTCAAGGACGGTTTGGAATTTTGGACTTTTGATAATTTTCCTGAAACTTTTCGGCAATTTTACTTGGGGTCATCTCTCATCAATTTTTAGCTATCTCTTACCGTTTCGCCTAAACAATTCCTGCACACAAAGTCCGTCCATATTTCTCATTTATATATAGAAGATAAATAATTTAACAATAGTAAAGAGGAACTGTGGCATCTGTAATGAGCACACTGAAGAAAGAAGACGTTTTTAATGAAATATATTATATCATTTGAATTATTTATTTATTTATTTACAATTTTAGACATAAAGATACAGAGTAAGTACAAGTACATAGTCAATCGTCATTATAAAGAAGAAGAAGAAGAAGAAGAACAAAAAAAAAAGGTTAAGTAAAAGTAATAGGTAAAACAAAAACAGAATAATAATATTAATGGCTATAATAAATACAGTAAATATTTCAAAAGTAAAACATTTCCTCAAGCCCACCACCGAGAGGAAGCGTGCCTCTGATGCTCGAGCATAGTGTTATCTGTTATACTAATTTCTAATTTTATGTCTGTGTAAGTGTATGGTGCTATTGTATGCATGTGTGTTGTGATTTCGTTTTTTAGTGTGTCTTGATTGAGTGTTTTCAAATTTTCAGGTAACCTGTTATAAAGATTTATTCCGTAATGTTGGGCTGATTGTTGTCCATATGTTGTGTTGGTTTGGCTGTTTTGGATGTGATGTGCATGCCTTGTGTTATAATTGTGTTTTTCATTGTTTTGGGGTAGTGTACTTTTTTGTCTGTGTATGTTCATTATTGTTTCTATGTAGTGTAAGTATGTAGTAAATGGCCTATCAAATACATTGCTATTAGTCGCGTTGTTTGACAACCAAAAAAAATTCTTTACCTCTGCTCTATCAGACTGTCCCTGCTGTCCGGAGACTCCGGGTTGCTGTCGTTGCTGGACGAGTGGGAGGAGAGATCCACCAGCTCGCCCGTGGTGGGGGTGGGGGGGAGACTGCCCCCCTCCGAGGAGGCGGCGTCCCCCCCGTTGGTGGAGGGGGGAGGGGGGTCGGGCGGCAGGATCACCACGGGCGTCACGTAGGAGCCCAGCTCCGCCTGCACCAGTAAGTTGGGCGGGGTCTGGAGAACCAATTCAGTTTAATAAGCTCAAAAACTACCGTTATACGCAGCCAGCCTCCGTGGCGTAATGGTAGAGACGACTGCCCGTCGTCCAGAGATCCCGAGTTCGAGTCCCGGTTGGAGCAGACTTTTCGAAGAAAATTCTGTTCCTTTCAAACACGTGAGGCTGGCATTTAATTCAGTTCAATAAGTTCAAAAACTTACATTATACGCAGCCAGCCTCCGTGGTTTAATGGTAGAGACTACTAGTCCATAGATCCCGAGTTCGACTCCCGGTTGGAGCAGACTTTTTGTTGGGTGGAAGAGATTGCCACGGGCAATAACCTCGCCCTTTAGGTAGGACATTTCTCTCTTTTTTTTCCTTCTTGTATATTTGTTTAATCTTTTTGTTTTTCTTTATATTTCATTGTGTTCTACTGTATATATTTTTTGTTCAACCTAATAAAGCTTGAAAAAAAAAAAAATTCTATTCCTTCCAAACACGTGAGGCTGGCATTTCCGGTCCTACCCACCAGGCTGAATGAGGTTAATGTGGGTAGCTGGTACGATTCCCAGCGAATGGAGGGTAAAACCCCCGTCCTGACTACGTCAAATAAGGACGTTAAACTAAATAGAATCAACTGGTAACAATAGATCGAAATAGAGGTCGGTGTGATAGTTGGTGCTTCTCTTGTGGAACTCTAACCAGTCTATAATAATTAAAAAATAATACGTTATACGTTTCTGTTCCTTCCAAACACGTGAGGGCATTTCCGGTCCTACCCAGGCTGGATGAGGTTAATGTGGGTAGCTGGTACGATTCCCAGCGAATGGAGGGTAAAACCCCCGTCCTGACTACTTCAAATAAGCACGTTAAACTAAATAGAATCAACTGGTAAAAATAGATCTAAATAGAGGTCGGTGTGATAATTGGTGCTTCTCTTGTGGAACTCCAACCAGTCTATAATAATTAAAAAATAATACGTAAGATGCACTTGTAGACAAGTCCTTAACGCGCTAGTCAGGTAATCCATATAACGCAGGAATCCGTTGGTTCGAATCTCACACAGTGCATGGAATTTTTCCTCATCAGTGTGAGTTTGTGACCACATAATGATGAGACTCTGCAGGTTAGGTGGTAGAAAATTCTTTGTGCATTAACCTCGTTACCTTCCACTAAAGAGAGTTATTATTATTTGTTTTTACTTACATATATTTTCACTTTTGTCTTTCTTTTAAAGTGAGCTTTGTAGGGGGAAATACGCACACACAACTAAGTCCTGAGTGTCTGGCTGGGGGGATATTAAACAGGAGAAGACTAGCCAATAGGACCGGCCAGACTAATAGTTTTCCCTAAGGTTTAGTGTCTTATAAAAATCCCAACTCACGATGGTCGATCGCACATATTATTATTATTAAACAAATTCAGCCAAGTTTGTATCGCACATAATATGTGGTTGTTCAAGACAAGCCAACTTTTTAACTGAAGTTGGCTGGACACCATATGAGTCTATGGCTCTTTATGTTAACTTACCTCGGGCAGGGTAGGAACTTGGATCAGATGTTTGAAGTACTGCAGGGTGGAGGCTGTCATGTAGAATTGGCGCAGCTGAGAGAATTGCTTCAGAAAGCGAGATCTGTGACCTGTGGCAAAGATTGTGAACTTGAGAAAATACATATTGCTTGCCCCATCTAGGCTGGGTACGTCTTGGGTTTCCTGCTGTAATAATGAGCGCGCGATTAGATCTGTTGTTAAGCGCTCGCTTGCCATGCGGAAGGTCCCGTTTCTCCGAACCAACAAAAAATTTGTACACTACATTTGGTTACAGTTCCTTGTTAGGGATACCTTCCGGTGTGCTCGTGTTGACCCAGCACCTAAATGGGAAGTATTGTGTCACTTCTCAGCCATCAGAGGGGAGGCATACTACGGGATAGGCAGGCTACAACACAGACCACAAGCGTCTACAGTAGCTCCTGTTTCATGGCTACAAAATAAAAAAGCTGTGAAACACTCATCTTTAAAAAAATGGGACTCATTATAATAATAATAATATCGCCTTATTTATACTGCCCGATAAGGACTATTAAAGTCCCATTATTCCAGCAGTAAGCCCAAGACATATTATTACGTGGTAAAAATCCTAAATGGGAGGATAACTTGTCATGTCCCGGCTGGGTTTCGAACCCACGACCTCTGGAACCTCTGGATTCACAGAGTGCCGCCTTTACCACTGAGCTACCGGGACATACATTAGTCCTAGTCGGACATTATTAATAAGGCAATATTGTTAAATTTGACTAGTAAAATAAATAAACCTACCTGCCAGGATCTCTGAGGGTAGAGAAGCGTGAAGTTTGAACAGGATCTTGACTGTGAAGTCGTACAGCTGTGATGAGTCCTGAATACAGGGGATGAGAGGAGAGAGGCGACACTGCCCTGATGACGTCATGGAATTGGAGCGAGACATGTCCAGAGAACCTGGGAATAATAATAATAATAAGCTACAATGAGTCCTGAATTCATATTCTTTCTCATAGTGTCGCTATCCGTACGAATAGCTACTCATTTTTCCTCGCGAGGTTTGAGCCAGAGAACCTGGGAATAATAATAATAATAAGCTACAATGAGTCCTGAATTCATATTCTTTCTCATAGTGTCGCTATCCGTACGAATAGCTACTCATTTTTCCTCGCGAGGTTTGAGCCAGAGAACCTGGGAATAATAATAATAATAAGCTACAATGAGTCCTGAATTCATATTCCTTCTCATAGTGTCGCCGCTGCTCGCTATCCGTACGAATAGCTACTCATTTCTCCTCACGAGGTTTGAGTGTAAAGGAACATGCTTTTGGGGATCGAAGTAGGACTTATAAGTCTCTACCCAGGCTGGGTGAGGTTAATGTGGGTAGCTGGTACGATTCCCAGCGAATGGAGGGTAAAACACCCGTCCTAATCCAGGACGTTAAATCAAATAGAATCGTTGGCGTTAGGAAGGGCATCCAGCCGTAAAAAATGTGCCAAAACCAACCAACCTCTACCATGAGGTTGAACAACGTCGACCCTGCTTGAGCGGGATAAGACAGAGTAAAAGAAGAAGAAGAAGAAGAAGAATGCATTCTATTCTTCCTAGATCATGTCACCTTATTAGTAGTTGTGATAGTTAAGGCGCTAACTAGGCACTAAATTACAGTTGTTATTATAAAGTCACCGTGGCAGAGTGAGTTAACGCGCTAGGCATTGCACGCATGGTGACCTGGGTTCGATTCCCAGCGGGGCAGGAATTTTTCTGCTCTGTACTTGGATGTTCGGGGTCCACTCATACCTCGTGAGGAAAAATGAGTAGTTACTTGTATGAGTAACGACCAGTGGCGGTATTACCAGAGTAAAAAGAAATTAATGTAATAGAATTTGAAAAGTTAAGGAGGCTCTTAGTAATGCTGCGCTACCACAAAAATTGTGAAGAGGCCTTGTGCTTCACCACAAATAAAAAAAATCATACATACAGTTGTTATTATAAAAATATTTGACTTACCAAACACTGCTGCTTGGAGCGCCAGTATTTCATCCAGATAGTCGAACATCTCCACGCTCATCTGAAAGTAGTTGTTGATGTCGTTCTCTCCTATCCGGTCCAGTTCCGCCTGGGTCAGGATGAGGTTGCCGGGAAAGCCCGGGTTTCGCCGATGGAAGTCCAGCTTGCCCAGCAGAAGTCGGGTGTACTGGTAGATCAACTTACCGTAGCCGTCTTTCAGGTGAAACTAAAATCAAATGCCATTGGGATTATTATTATTAAACAAGTTGGATCAAGTTTTATTTACAAATGACATAGAATATATACATACATAGTTATTAAAATTAAGAAAACAAAACTTGATCAAGGGCGGTGCTAATGCCAACGGCATTCTCTTCCTCACCACCCTTGGGATAGGAGTCTTAACCAAGTTTTAAAGAATGGCTGCAGATAATTTTAATCCTAATATATAAATTCTGTTAACATTCATTCATTAATAATTCATAATCAACAAGAACTCCAAAACGCGGGAGCAAAAAGAATTTATTTATTTTTTAAATTCAAATAGGACAAAATTCTCAACTGAGACAAAAATTAGCATTGGCTCAGGGGATGTATTTTATGTAAATGTAAAAAAAATTCAAAGAAGTTTTGTATTATATTTCAAAGGTAAAAAACTTCTTCGAACTCACTACCGAGACGAAGCGCGCCTCTGATATATGTATATATATTTTTTTATGTATACTGCGTTTACACTTGTTAAGCGGTTAAACATTAACAAGCAATGACTAACGCAGTCATTCTCTCATTCACTCATACATATAATATACATACATTCATTCATAAATCATGATGGAAAAGGTCTGGTTTGTCGTCTAAGTCATTGTATGTTTTCATGGCTGAAATAATTGGTGACTTTAATAAGGGATGTAAGTTATATGTTGGACAGCTGAAGAGTTTGTTTGGGTCCATTCTGAGTCTGGGGTCAGGTATTTTGAAGTCTATTTTTGATGTAATGTATGGACTGTCGATTTTGTTAAGTAGGGGTGTTTTTGAGTAGTTTGTTTATTTATTTATTTATATGTAAAAGAAATGTTCAACCACTCACCCACATCTTGTCCACATTGGTGATGACCTGGGCCTGCTTGATGTTTCTAACCTATTCCTTCCCAATGTGCATCTGAATGCACATTTTTTTGGTAATGCTATCATACCAAGACAAAATTGTCCCGCCTATAATAACGACCAGAGTTCTCCTTCCTTTGAAAAAACCTCTGTGGTAAAGATTCGTTCACATTAAAGATGAAAATCAACATGAGTTCAGAAAAGTGTTTGTGCATTTGAATGCACCTTGGGAAGATACCATTACAAACCCTATATTGCGATCGGAAGATAACACTACTCAGAAAATGTGCATTTGGATGCACATCGGACAGGTACCACTACAAATGATAAAAGCGCTTGGGAAGGAAGAGGATATATATATAAATAGAAATGCTCAAACACTCACCCACATCTTGCCCACATTGGTAATGACCTGGGCTTGCTTGATGCTCTCCCGGATCACGTGTGGATGACCCTCTCGCAGGATCTTGTGCAGCACGTGACAGAACTTCCACGCCACGATCACGTTTTCCATGAGCGGCAGACGACTGGCGCACTGCCAGAACAGCGTGGAACTCTTGTCGTGGAACGTGCCGAGAATAGCATCTGAGATGAGAGAATTTGATAGATTTTAAGATAAATGATTTCACTTCCGATAAAATTATAATATTAGATGTGGTGATACCAGGGCCGAGGCATTCTTCCGCCTGTCATTGGCAGTCCAGCGTGGAAATGCCTCGAGCCTGGTAGGCACCATGTGTCGGGAGAAGAACGATGACATGTTTTTTGTATGAAGATACAGTTAAATAAATCATGCCCGTAATTTTGTACCTACTCGTCAATATTAGAAATCGGAAGTGTTCGTTTTTTTATATAAAAAAAATTGCTCTGATGCATTTTTTTCACATTTTCTTTATAATTTGAGTATGACGTCGACTTTAACTGCATGGTCATATCACAACGTAAGATAAATGAAACATTAATATAAAGTCTTTTGTAGGCCAAATTTCTAAAAGTTACTAAAACAGAGAACAGACAAGCCAAGCTTAATGAGCCCGGCAAGCTTGCAGTTCCCAAAGGTTTTAATGGCTTATAAAGAAAAACCCAAGTTTTCATGATGGTTGATTACCAATAAAAATATGTGGTTCAGAATGAGCCAACTTTTCAACTCCAGCAAGTTGGCTGTAGACCATCACTCCCCCCAGCTGTAGCTAAGCTGATTAAAACAACAACAACCAACTCCTGAATGTAATTACTGATTTGGTTAAACATAATATTTATTTTAAATGAGACTAAGCTCTAACTTAGCAGCCAAGAGAACTTAGCAGCCAAGAGGAGTAGCAAACTAGGTTTGTACGTACATAACCCATGTTTGATCTCTGGTTGCATAGAAATATTTTTGCACTGTACTTGTAGGTATATTCCAGGTCCACTCAAACTTTGGGAGGAAAAATGAGTAACTAATTATATGGATAGTGATCAGTGGTGGAATTACAAGCAATCAATGAAGTACTTCGACAAATATAATATTATTAGGCATCTTTTAAGTTGTGCTACCCATAAGAAGTTGTGAAATAACAACACAAAAAAATAACATAAAGTAAAGGTTCCATCATAATTTGCTGACAAAAAATAAATGAAATTATAAGAAAAGCACAACTCACTTCTCACATGTTTTTCCTTGACTGGGTTCTCCTGTGAGTTTACCGCCTTGCCAATGGAGGCTGACTGGAATTTCTCAAATGTCTCCCGCTCCAACTCTAGGCTGGTTTTGCGCGGCTGTAGCACACGGGGCAAGGAGAGGGAAGACATGGTGGTGGCTCTGTAAATAATGTATGAAATGAACTTTATTTTTTTATTTTATAAATTCAAGTATATTATATTGGACACAAATAATATAAAAATAAAATTAATCAATTTTAAAAATATGAGATAAAAATTAGAGAGGAATGAGTTAATACTGAAGTGAGACTGTTAGGAATTGCGAGAACAAATCAAATAAATTGAAAAAACCAACCCTTGAATAATATATTGACTCATTTTAGATACAATATGTTTTGGGGGGGGGGGGGGCTAGGAGGTGGAATTCTAGTAATGACCAAAATTTTGGCATGTGTATTTGAACTTATGAAAAGGGAAAAAATAAGTGGTGAACAAACAACTGTAGTGCCGGTCTTAAATTCATACGTACCCTATCATTTTGAGTGTACGAAAAAAGTGCAAGTTCATAACACAATGTATTTCACATATGAGGTAGAGGTACCTTGATTCATGAACCTCAGAAGATTCAAGACTGAATTGTAAAGAGGAGCTATATGTGACATTGATGAAAGTACCATTTCTCACAGTAAACAATAAAATGCTCTGTGAGGTAGAGACAAAGAATCAATTTATTTTAAGAAACTGCTCACAATGATCAGTGAATTGCCACAAGACCTGTTATCTGTCCATTATTAATTATAACATATTTTGTGTTATTGATTCATTTCGTTTTAATGTTTCTTAATTATCTTATTTTGTAAACAAAATTTTCAAAACACATGTAAGACTAACTCTTGATTTTAATGCCCCTGTCTAGTCTCCATATTTAAAAAAGAACATTAATGTCATAGAGTAAATTCAGAGTAAAGTTATTAAAGTTCCACAGTCTTAAAACTAAATCATAAGATAAAAAACTTAAATCAACTAACTTAATTTCATTAGAAACTAGAAATTTAAAGTCCCACATAGAAATAGAAAATGACAAAATGAGAGAGAGAGAGAGAAAAGGGAGGGGGGGGGGTTGAAAAGTTGAAGAAGAAAAGAAAATTTAGAATGGGGTTTAAAGAGAATGTATATGTGTATATTTTGGTTGAATGTAAATTTATGTACACCCATACAAAATATTTGTAATGTAATTTTGTATTTCAATGTATATTTACTGTAACATTTTGACATATTTTGTAACATTTTTTTTCTCTCTCTACATTTTTAAAATTGTATTACATGAATGTATTTTCTGACTTTTGTAAACTTATTGTAAACTAAAACTAATTGTTGTGAATAAGTATATCTTATCATATTAGAAACTAGACATGAACATGGTGACCTAATTTACTCATACATTATTTTAAATGATAAAATCAGTGTTGACCTTGTGATAAAAAAAAAAAATTCTTGGACATTTGATAATTTTCAAAATCATAGAGAATACCCTAACATCAATGGTCATAAACCTTTGCCTTAAAATTAACCACTCAAATCTACAAGTGTCTTGAATCCTAATGCAATGTACTTAGTTAGTGCTAATTGCAGTAATCAGTGCATCACCTCACATTTTACTGATATTGTTAAGTGTGTGTCACATCACGCACATGATGATAAGTGTGTGAATCATAATATTGGATGTCATATATATTTCTACATAATATATTAGTTTATCATTGTGAATGGTGACTCCATAGGCAGTACATAGAAATAAAAAAATACAATCAACAAAGAGTATGTGTAACTCTGCTCTCTTATCTTGGTGTGACCTTCAGAAACAAGTTCCCATAGAATAAGATGTTCTTGTAGACTCTGATACAATCTTCTTGAGAAATTACACTTAAAATTGAGCCAATGTTGCATTTTTATTATTCTGCTTTTATTTTAATACCTACTCTGAGAACTTTTTTGATATCACTTACTGTTTAGATTAAAAGTATATTTTAAAACTAGCCAGGCACGCACTGGTATGGCTGCATAAAGTCCTGCTAGAATTTTAAAATTTCAAGCATCAAAATTTCAAGTAGAAATTGTAGGAAGAAATTGACATCTACCTATGGCATTTGAAGGACAAACAGTTTGGCTCAATCTTGTATTCACTTTAAACGAGTATACAGCAACGGGCATAAGTGTGGCAAAGGCTGAATATCTACCAATTGGCTTTAGGTAGCAAATTGAAACTTTGTATAGTCAAATGGTTTGGAAAAAACTACTTGAGAGGAACTTTTATTGTTCAGGGGGAGACACCATGTTGCGGCCAGAGCAGGGTTGTCCAACCCACAGCCCCCATGCAGCCTGTGAGTTCTTTTATGTAGCCCCCTCAGCAAATATTAATATAGAGGGGACAACATAGGCCAAGTAGTAAAAAAAATACCCCACATTACCACAAACTTATTTCCCCCATTCTACTATACAATCTTTGCTCTCTCTCTCTCTCTAGGAATTTCCAGCCTATCTCCCTCTGAACCAATTTGACTGAACTAGTTCTTTCTTATCTACATGTCATGTTTTTTTTTTAAGATATCAATCTGCAAAACAAATCTGATGTAATTGTTAGAGAAGATAGTGGGGGAAGGGGGTTTTATTCAGTTAATTTCCTTACAAAGAAAGTAAAATATGTGTGCAGGAGTACTCACTTTTTTTTTAACTGTCATAGACCAACAAGAGTCAAAATACCAACTGGACCTATGTGATCTCCAGGCTGACGTTGTATTCCAAACCCAAAAAGAACCCTTAACTCTACTTCAAGTGGTCAATGCACTAGTCCGGTAATGAAGGTAGCATAGGGATCCGGTTTGAATCTCACCCAGTGCAAGATTTTTTTCTTATTGAGAGACCTGACAAGTTGGAGCCAATAATTATTAAGTCATTGCTTTTTTGCCAACAGGGTGAGAAAAATTCCCTATAGACAACCACTCACCGGTTAACATTGATAATTTATTTTTTTTATTTATAGATAATAAATGGACGGACCTGTTTATTTGTAACTAAGTCAAACATTCAAAATTTATCACCAATAATTGTTTCTTACCATTTTCTTGATTTACAACAATGGTATTTTTTTGTTATTTTTTTAAATCATATTTTATTTTAAAATGTAAAATTTAAATAGAAATAAAGACCTCTGGCTGGATGGAATGGCTCTGACTACCAATGCCAAAAAAAGTTGGTAAGAGCAATTTTGTTTCAAATCCTCGATGGGCAAACACATTTTGTTATAGTGCAATTTCACAATATTAAATTTGAGTGAATCCAAGACTGGGCCAGATCGTTTTTTTTTTTTTTTTACTAAACCTTGGTTTCATGTTTTCCTATAGATTTGTTTGTAACATGAAATTGAACTACAATAGTTCAATTTTCTTTTGAATTGAAAATCTAAACATTTAGATAATATCAACCCAACATTCTTTTGAATGTCTCCCTAGTTATTTATAGCAAAACTATCCTAATTTTTTTATTCTGGTTTCAGAACCTATAAACTGAATTCTTATTAAAACTTCTCAGTTGAGATTAGAAACTTGAATATTCCTGGAAACAAATTCAAATTAGTGTAGGAGTAAAACATCAATAAATTCTCACATAACAAGGTAATCTTCATCAGTATCTAGGACAATACATTGAATTTCTTTCAAATAAGGATCTGTACTCACCAAAAGCTGCAGTATCTATTCTATTCACACATATTTCAAGGAACAGTAGGAGAGAAGGCAATTCCAACTTGTGATTAAACTAAAACATCAATATAACACAAGAATTTAGGCAAATTGTTAATGAGGTATCTATACTTTAAATTGAAGAGAAACAGGAAATATGTGTCAAAACCCATAATAGCCGAGTTTATCACAACTCCACCAATCACTGATTCGGCAACCACCCTCGAATCTCGAGAGTTCACGAATCCACCAATCGGGTTTTATCACGAAAATTCAAGCTCGAGTTCGCGAATCATGATTGGCGTTACGGCAACATCGCAAATTACACGAAAACCTCAAAAAACCTCTGATTTTTCGGAAATTGCGACGTTGTTTTGTTTACTTTTTACATTTTGAGTTGACATTTTAAATTGTGAAAGGATTCTGAACGTTTTTTGTTTTCCACATGGTTTTTACAGAAATTCAACATCAGTTCATCTTCACTTCATACACAATAAAATTTTTGCTCGTCAGTGGTATTCTGTGATTTTTTTTGTAACTTTCCTGCCTTATTTTCAAAACTCTTTTTACTTTTCCTTATATTATCTTATTATATTTTCCTTATTTTAAAACTATTTTCAAAATGGAACTACCAATAGCCAAGCGCGTGTATTCTCCGCCGTTTTCCTCGACGGAAACAACATTACTTGTTGAAATTTTAAAAACTCATAGGAAGGTATTGGAAGGAAAGGAAACCGACGCCAACTCTGTGGCTGAAAAAAACCGTGCGTGGGAAGAAGTTACGAACGAATTTAACGCTCAAGGAGTCCACACCTTCAGGAATTCATTAACTCTTCGCAACAGATGGAGGTTGTTGAAGAAGGATGCCAGAAAGCAGTTTGCGGAAAGTAAAAAGTACGCTAGTGGCACTGGTGGAGGCCCTGCAGGTAAATAAAATTATTTTAAATTACTCTAATAATACTGAAACAATGCCATTATTGTGTGGTCCCAATTTCCATTAGGATGATGAGCAGTACATTTTTGGGATGAAAATTTGGATGGTGCATGGTAATGTCTGGAAGGTTTTCCAAGAGAAACCCATATAAGGGTAAGTGTTAATGAAGGATATCTATCTTTCTCAACAAAACATTCAGTAGAATCTCTCTCACTCTAAATTCGGTGGGTTGAAAATTGTGTTCATCTGAACTAAATCTTCAGCGCGTGTCAAACTTTGATACTGGACTTTCAACTTCTGCAGATCAATTGCTAACTGAACCCTTCAAGTACTGGGGTTACATATACAGGGTGGCGCATTGCGCATGACCACATTTGAAATTGTTGCCATGCGTTTAATATTTGAGTTATGATATTGATATAAAAAGTATTTTGTAGAAAAAATGTGGAAGTTTATTTTACATGAGTCAATTTTTCACGTCCAACATCTCCGTGTCAAATTTTTCCCGGTCGTGTGATTTCGCGGAATGGGGGAATGGGGACGCACTGTGGCCGCCACGCTCACCTGAACTCACTCCTTGTGATTTTTTTATGGGGATATCTAAAGGCCAAAGTTTATGTCGACAAACCTCGTACCCTTGCTCACCTGAAGGACTCTATCCGCCGTGAAATCGCTCGGATTCCTGAGGAGATGTTGGTGAACGTGATGCTCTAGCGAGCGTCTCGAAGAATGTGTAACTCGGCAAGGACGTCTTTTGTCGGGCATCATCTTTCATAAGTGAAAAACTGACTCATGTAAATAAAACTTCCACATTTTTTCTACAAATTACTTTTTATTTGAATATCTTAACTCAATTATTAATCGCATGGTAACAATTTCAAATGTGGTCATGCGCACTGCGCCACCCTGTATATGTAACACGAAACACGTGTCAGCACATTTCTTTTTAATATTAAAAACAATATAATAGTACTCATATAACCTCCTGAGACCTGGATGTACTTTTAAAAGTACATGAGGCAGGTACTGCTTGAGTCCTGAGATTTTTTTATTTTTTATTCCTGTTCATAATGATTAAGGAAGTCATTATAAGTGTATAAGTTACAAAGAAAATTAGCAAATACGGCCTGAAATAAGAGATATCAATGTTCTTTATAAAGTACATAAGGACTCAATGCAGTGTTTTTTTCTACTATTACTCTCACCGCTGAGTAAAGAAAAACACAAATTTTCATATAAATAAAAGTGTTAGGTCTTTTATTTGGACTTAAGTTTTTGACAAGATTTAAACTTTAAATGAACCTACTTACTGAGACAGTGAGAAACAATAAATTTTGATTTTTTTTTTTTTTTTTGTAAATTTTTTTTTTATAGAAAATAGAAAAATTATAAATTATTTTCCATACCTATTCTTAAAGTTAAGAACTTTGTTAATAAACATATCAGTACTTAGAACTACAAAGTATAGAAGTAGTTTTCTAAATAATCATTAGGTGGGAACTGACATCAATTTTGATGGAATGTTAGAAAGCAATTGTGCTTTTTTGTTAAGCACAGAAAGATATTGCACTGAGTACATTTGATTTTTGTTCTTTGATTGCATTTTTCCCCCACGGCACCTGTGTTGTTTGTCTTCAACAATAGGCAGGTGTTTGGCTCCACTCTTTCTTTACTGATTACTAGATTGAATCCCAATGTACTTTAAAAAGTACACCCAACTTTGGTTGTTGTTATTGCAAAGGAAACAAATAGTAAACACCATGAGGTAATTTCAGGATAAGGTCCAAAGTAAAAGAAACATATATTTAATTTAAAATGTGTCAAAAAATTCAATAATATTCACTTACTGCTTTTCATAGGGGTTCAGGTTTTCTGGCGACGCTTGGACATATTTTTAGCTCCAAATCATAACTACAAATGAAAAGATTTTTTCCACAAAATTGTTTTGTTTACAATTCAAAACAGCTGAATAAAATATTCCGACCAACTTCACACCACTATCTTCTCTCAAAAACTGTCGGGAATTTTTGAAAATTCCATGTACTTTTAAAAGTACGCCAGGTCTTAATCAGTACTTTCGGGAAAACATGCCCAGGTCTCAGGAGGATAACAAGTTTTTCAGTGATTCATATTATTCATTTCAACCTATGGTCACAAAAAGTTCACTGTTACAAATATGTAACGCCAGGACTTGACATGTGCAGTAGAAAAAGAGAAAAACTATAAAAATAGTTTTTGGAATTGCAGGGTTAACTCATGTTCAAAATTATCACACACGCAGGCTGTTTTCCATGTAACTCCATCAATGTCCATGATTGAGAAGTGATGTAACTTCTGTTGTACATAACATTTTCAAAAGATTTCCATTTTTTTTTTTTAGCTGATTTTTAAACCCCCCCCCCCCCCCCCCCCCCTCAATTTACTTAATCAATTATTTATTTACCTTTAATAAATCTACTATTTTTCAGGGAAAGAACCGAGTGAGCTGTATAACTCCATTATAAGCATTGCAGGAGATCTAACCATTGAAGGTGGGAAAAACAGTCCTGACTGTGACTCAGGTGAGTACACCTTTAATTCCCAGCTCAGGGAAAGACTTCACATGAGATAGATAGGCAATGTTATTTTTTCTTATTGGGATTAGTGATCCTCCTCACCTGGTTGGCATTCAGGGGTTGTGTAATCTAGGTATAATCCAGGTTTAAACAAACTGATGTCTACACTTTGTCTGTCTGTATACTTTGGATGTTGGGGCTTACCCTAGCCTTGTGAGGACAATTGGGATGTTAGTAAAGTGGAAAACAGTGGCTGCATTGTGTGATTGACCTATAAAATGATCATATTATGATGCATTACCATTAGTTCATAGTATGATGTTGATGCTACCCACTAAATTTTTGACATAATAACACAAAGACCCTGCTCCTTGTTTTTTTTATCATGTTTATTGTACTGAAATAGGTCTGGTAATACAAGCTTATTTTTTTCCTCAGCCCTTGTAAATGGAGTTTTCGAGGTGCCCACCATAAATGGCAGCAAATCTAAGGAGCCAGTAGTGGGTGCATCTACATCTGAAAATTTCTACACCAGTGAGCAGGAATTTCTAATAGAAGAGGTAATACATTAAATCAATTACTTCTTGTCTAGTGCATTGTCTTTATGTTGCTGTAGTGACATGAGCCACACCAAATTGTTCTGAAGGTTCTCCTTGCTTGTACCAGCATACAATATTCATCTGAATGACTTGATATGGAACCATTAGTATTGTGGTCTTTTGGCTTCTTTACCTCTTTCAAGTTTCTTTGTATCCTTTTGAAAGTGGCCAAGAAATATTTAATTTAAATTATCATTAATTAATGATAAAAAGAACAGGATAAGTGACATTAAAAAAATTAATCATGTGAACAACTCTTCATGTAATACTCATTCTTAGCATATACAATTGGTTAAAGCTTGAAATCCATGTTATAATATATGATTTTATATCTTATAATTTTTCCACTCTTTCTCAGTTGACTGAAGAAGAACATGGCCTAAGCCAGTCTGAAGAGATCTGGAATGGCAGTGGTTATACACCAAGAATGTTGAAGACAACCCCTAGCAAGCCCCTAACTTCTAAAACACCAGTGACTGCAGGTAATTTATTTTCAAATGTTTCTCTAAAAACTTCAATGTTTAGTCTAATCAATTGGTAATCTAGAGTTAAAGGGTGTGAATGTCTTTATTTCAGTGACTAAGTAAGACCTCGGCTGTAAACCCAAGCAAGGTCTTGGTAGCTGTCAAACTAATAGGTTGGTAAAGGGGTTTGCTTAGTGATGGGTTTAAACCCTGGTTTCCAATAGTTGACAATTCAAAATTGCTAATCTCTAGGCCTTTCCTTTGTTGTTTTCAGGGAGCAAGAACAGAACATATGATGTTTACAAGACAAATTGTGAGAAGAAAAAAGAGGTCTTGGTCCTGCAGGAAGAACACTTCCAAGCTGCTAGGGTGACTCAAAACATTGAAGCAGAAGGAATCAAAAAGAAAATAAAAAATGATGAAGAACTTCATGAGTTGAGGAAGGGAAATGAGGTACAACAGCACGTGCTGTTCACAGAAGAATTTAAAACCAGGCAAACGAGAGAAACTGCCCTGTATGAGGCGGAAGTTCAGCGGCGCTTTGTGGAAAAGAGAAGGACAGAGGAGCTGTTTAATCTGGAAAAAGAAAGACTGAAACTAGAAATTTTAATAATGAAAAAGAAACTTGGCCAAGACAATAACAATGATAGTGACTAACTAGGCATCGTTTTTGTCCTCTTCATGATCCTTTACTTAGGCTTCCTTCAATCAGTTTTTCTGTTTCCTAGAAAAATTAAACTAAACATAAATTTTGCTTTGTTTCGTTTTACCTTGTATATACTGCCCCTAGTTATTTCCAATTATCTAATGTTGAAGTATTTCCTTTTTGTTTGGTTTTTGTTTCAATGGTCATTTTGCCCTAATTTGTTTTGTTTTATTTTCATTAAATTTTCCTTGTACATACTGCCCCTTTTTTGTTGTTTTGTTGATTCCAATTATGTTTAAGAATTTCCCTTTTGTTTGGTTTTGTTTCAATGGTCATTTTGCCCTAATTTGTTTTGTTTTATTTTCATTAAACCCCTTTTTTGTTGTTGTTGATCTAAGTAAATAATGTATATTAATTCCTTTTTCTTCATTTTTCAATGTTCTTTTTTTTTGGCCAGATATGTTCTGCTTTATTTTTATTAAATTTTCCTTGCCCACTTTTTTGTTTTCAATTACATAATGGTTAATAATTCTATTGTTCTGTTTTTTTTTTTTTTTTTTTTTTGTAATTCCCAAAAATAGAAATATTTGAGAAATACTGCTATGCTCTATTCTGTAAATATATAATTACTTACCCTTATTCCTTGTCATTTTTTCTTTCTAATTCTTTTAATTTTTTTTTGTCCAAAGTAACATTTCATTTTCAGGGTATTCACCATAGATGAGTGAATTAGTGCACAAGGCTCACACATTATCACCTGGGTTCAATTCCCAGCAGGGCAGGAATTTTTCTGCCCTCTGTCTGCTAATACCTTATGAGTAAGAATGCTGCTTTAATATGACCCGGGTGGAACTATGGTCACAATAAGATTTTGGGACAGTTGGTGATCTGGGTTCAATTCCCAGCAGAGCAGGAATTTTTCTGCCCTCTGTCTGCTAATACCTTATGAGTAAGAATGCTGCTTTAATATGACCCGGGTGGAACTATGGTCACAATAAGATTTTGGGACAGTTGGTGATCTGGGTTCAATTCCCAGCAGAGCAGGAATTTTTCTGCCCTCTGTCTGCTAATACCTTATGAGTAAGAATGCTGCTTTAATATGACCCGGGTGGAACTATGGTCAAAACAAGATTTTGAGACAGGTGGTGATCTGGGTTCAATTCCCAGCAGGGCAGGAATTTTTCTGCCCTCTGTCTGCTAATACCTTATGAGAAAGAATGCTGCTTTAATATGACCCGGGTGGAACTATGGTCAAAACAAGGTTTTGAGACAGGTGGTGATCTGGGTTCAATTCCCAGCAGGGCAGGAATTTTTCTGCCCTCTGTCTGCTAATACCTTATGAGTAAGAATGCTGCTTTAACCCAGATGAGCCTACAATCCTTCTGGAAGGATTTGAAAACAGGCCTTTAGGAGGTCTATGAATTTCACCTGCAATCCTTCTAGAAGGATTTCAGGGAAATGGCCATATCTCGAAAACCAAACACTTTTTTTTCATTAAACTTGTAATGTCCTTCAACAAACATGATATACAACACTTTTAGCTAGTTTTTAAATAAAAAGTAGTTGAAAAAAAAACTCCGGTCTATCTGGGTTAATATGACCCGGGTGAAATTATGGTCAAAATAAGACTTTGGGACCTGGGTTCAAAACTATTGATATTTGGGCTAATTTAATTGCACTTGTTTATTGTTTTGATGGCAGATTGCTGATTATTATTTTATCTAATCTCCAAGAGATGTAAAATGGAAATGAATCAAAACAAAATGAACTTAAATTTTGGGTAACATTCATTTTATTTACATCAGTAATTAAAGGTTTAAAGTAGAAAAATTATATCAAGTTTAAAGTAGAAAATAGAGTAAAAATAGCAATAAATATATGTACACAAATGAAGATATAAAAAGGGGAAAAAATACATCTAAATAAAACAAGAACACTTCATTAGGTTCCAAATAAAGACTACCTGCATTTCTGGCATGTTGTTTGCACCCGTTCTTGTAAGATGAGCAAAGTGAAGACTTTGTGATGCTGGTGGTTAACACTCATTTTATTTACATCAGTAATTGGATCAAGGTTTAAAGTAGAAAATAGAGTAAAAATAACAATAAATATATGTACACAAATGAAGATATAAATAGGGGAAAAAATACATCTAAATAAAACAAGAACACTTCATTAGGTTCCAAATAAAGACTACCTGCATTACTGGCATGTTGTTTGCACCCGTTCTTGTAAGATGAGCAAAGTGAAGACTTTGTGATGCTGGTGGTTAACACTCATTTTATTTACATCAGTAATTGGATCAAGGTTTAAAGTAGAAAATAGAGTAAAAATAGCAATAAATATATGTACACAAATGAAGATATAAAACGAGGAAAAAAAATATATATATACAACAAGAACACTTCATTAGGTTCCAAATAAAGACTACCCGCATTTCTGGCATGTTGTTTGCACCCGTTCTTATAGGATCACCTAAGTTCAGCAAAGTGAAGACTTTGTGATGCTGGTGGTTAACACTCATTTTATTTACATCAGCAATTGGATCAAGGTTTAAAGTTGACAATATGAACATTATTATATATACACACAAGGTTGGGGAAGGTTATTGTAGGTAGCAGGTTTCTTGCAAATGAAGGTAACACTCACATTGTTCTATTGCCCATCTTACAGCATTTGAGAAAACCAACCATTGATAAGGTCACGGCGGACCTGATATCGTTGGTTCCTCTCAACCTGTTGATTTTCAGCAGGTGGAGCTTCTGTTTCTAAATCAATGTGCACATTTGGATCAACAGGAGGTTCTTGCTCTCTGTTGCGGCAGGCTAAATTGTGTAGAACTGCACAGGCCACAATAAAGAAATCTGCCTTGTTAGCTTTTCTACGACTGGTCCTAATGCCAGTGGATAGGATGGGGAATCTACGTTTCCACACCCCAAACAACCGTTCTACAGTTTGTCTGGTCCGTATCAAACTCTCATTGAAAAGATTTTCAGAAGGAGTCTGTACATGGTGCAGTGGAGAAATGATGTATGACCTGCACTCATACCCAGAGTCACCAAGAAGGAAGTAGTTTCCAAACTCCCCATTTTCAAAACGTAGTTTAATGTTAGATGCATTAAATATTGTTTGGTCATGGGTTGACCCTGGCCATCGGGTTACAATGTCAAGTATTTCAAGTGAAGGGCCAGCTATCACTTGAACATTTCGTGAGAAATAACCCTTTCTGTTGCGATAGTTCTCAGCACCTTCACCACCTAGAAAACAACAAAGGGAAATAGTAATTTAATTTAATGTTCCTTACAAGAACTTGCAAAATTTTGAAAATTTATTTATTAGTCCCTAGACAATCTGACTTAAATATTATGTATAGGAATAGTGTGCTTAATAGTATAATAGAAATCAATTTAAATGTATATTTCTGGACATGTCTTCAAACCCTAGGAAACTATGTTTTTATGTCTGTCAGTCAGTTACATGCATTTCTTACAATGGGAAACTTTTGCTGTCATGTATGTACATAACATTGCCATAACTAATGTGCATTAATGACACTTACCCAGAGATTGTATCCTTATGTGTGTCCCATCAACCACACCAATAACTCTGGGGAACCTACTCATGTGGGAGAACTTTCCACTTGTTGTTGACATTTCCTGCGGGGTATTTGGCATCTTGATAAACTGATCCCGCAAGCCTGCAATAGCTTCGGTCACATGCTCAATAGCCCAGAATGATGTGGATTTGCTGACACCACTGAAATCTCCAGCCGAAATGTAAAAACTTCCAGTGGCAAAGAACCGCAAAGTCAGCAACAATCTGTTCAAGGGACTAAGAGGATTGTTCCTGAAACATGAAAATTATTCACATAGTAATTAGAAAGTGGGCAATTTTCAAATCTAGAGATCTAGTCTTAACTTTTTTTCATTTATATAAAACTCATTATCTTCAGTCATGTGTTGGCACCTCAATTTGTTTTGTTTAAAGGATAAATGGGAAGTAGCTCACAGATAATTTAATACCAAGTTCACCCTGTGACCCCTGGAAATCCAGGGGTCACATGTTGACCTGGAAGTTTAAGTGGTTTATATGATGATTAAAGTGAATTTGAGATTATTGCACAACAATGTAACTGCCATTAAATATGGTCATGGCAGCTCAGTGTTCAAGGTGTTGGCCTGGAAATCCAGGGGTCACAGGTTGATGGTAATGAGATTATCTAATAAAGAATCTAATAGTGCTAACCTGTCAGTTCTTGTTTCAATTTGAGGTTCAATCAGAGCCAAAAGTTCAAGGACAGTACATTTTGTCAGTCTGAATCTCGAAAAGAACTGAGGCTCGGACAAAATGTTCATCCAATCCGCATGTTCCCGAATGAGTTTTTGTCTCCTCGGGAGTGGCTCATTTTCAGGAAACACATAATCTTCTTCATCGGATGACATCTCAAACAGATTTACAAATTCAATCCTGTTTGCACTCATCTTTAAACTTTAAAAACACAAAGAAAACTTCACAAAATTATCTATAAAAGCCAGTTGTAACTTGTAACTTTACTATTCACGATCACGAGTATGGTATGACTGAATTTGAATTTTGAAATGTAAACAATTTTGTTTACGATTGAAATTCCAAAGAAGAAATTCTATAGTATTTTCAATATTTTTTTTCTCTTTGGGGAGCCAATCGGTCCTCGAACCACTGATTCGGGAATCAAGGTTACTTCCTCAAATTGAGTGCTCCGAATCAGCTCCCAATCAGAGATTCGAGATGATAAAACCCGATTCGTCGAGCCAATCAGGAGTTCGAGCGAACTCGTGGTGAATCTTGGATGATAAAATCGGCTATAAGTTGATTCACAAAAAAATAATACTGATACATACAATACAGAAACAGCGTGACAGAGGAACAGGAGGAAAGGAAGGACTCAGGAGGGGAATGGAATGAGGATCCAACGGGAACGGGAGTGATGAGAGGAAGTGGGTGGAAAAGAGACAGAGCTATACAGAAAACGTATGTATAATTATTTCTTTCTTTGTTCAAGTAATCGGGAAATGTTGAATGGATCATGGTTAGAAAAAGTTATTACTTAAAGGTCTGCTTAAACAAATCTTATATCCAGCGGAGCCGAGCCGCCTTCCTATAAAATTTCAACTTTAAGCGGTTTTTTTTATGTGAACGAAAAGCCTGACCGAGACCGCTCGGTCAACTCTGGTCAACCAAGATTTGAAGAATAAAAAAAGTGATTTTGGGACTCTGGTTTATTTACATTTTCGGTGTGTGTTTACATTTTGCTTTTGAAATGAAAATGAAAACAAGCGACTGTTGTATTTCATTTTGATTTTATTCAATTAATCAAATTCCATTGGACCTTAAAATTCCTTAAACTTTAATTACCCAACAATCTACATATATGAAAACCCCAATCTCATAAAAAAAACTGATTACCTATGTTTTTTACTCTATATAAACTTATATCCATCAAGTGACCATGTAATATGACAAAAGTAATATGAATAAAATAAAATTATAACTAGCACTAAATAAAGATACAGGAATCAGTAGAGAATAAAAAGTCAAGAGAAAATAAAATGTCTAAACTTAATGCGTAGGTAGGTGTCTCAATAAAACTCTTCACATAACAGGGAGTTTTGAAAAAAAAAAAAAAAAATGGGTGAAAATAAAATAATAATATTATGATTTTTTATCCACTTCTTCTTCTTCTTACCGAACCAAAACCCATGACCGAACGAACGAGCCGGTCCACTTTGTTCAGGATTTTTCGGTCCGGTCAAATAAAAAAAAGTGAATTTCAGTGACCAGGTCAGCTTCGGTTCGCTTCGTTCACATAAAAAAAACCGCTTTTTCCGTTTTTTAGAAAGTCAAATCATATTTGATAAAAATCCATGGCGGTAAATTAAAAAAAAATCTTGAAATTTTTGTTAATTTGTAAATTGTGTTGTTTCTGAATAATCAAAAAACAATGAAAAACCCTATTAATTTATTAATTATGAATTTTAAAATTTAATTATTCAAGTGTTAGGCCAGCAGAAACAGCGCTTTTAATGCAGTAGTGTATGGTTCTCCACAAAACTGAAATGACCAACTTAGGTACTCGGACAGTTTCAGTACAGAATCAATCATCAGTGGTTAACATGACTACCAAAGTTTTGCTGGCATTTCTGCCCACCTTACGCTGGATGAAGAAAGTTTGAGTAGATGGGATATTAAATGTATCAAGTGAAAGGTGAGTAATAAACCCCTTGTACAAAAATCATAATAACTTTTTTAAAAAATAATAAAATTGCTGTTTGCAATTGGGGGGAGTGAAGGTCTCCAGCCTACTTTGGTTGGCTTGTCCTGAATCACAAATTCTCATTTGTGATCACTGATCATGAGAACTTGTGATTTTTCTCTATGAGCCACCACTGGGCTGCACATGAAAATGTGGGGAAAAGTGATAATAAGGTAAAAAAAAATACATTAAATTGGTTAATATTTCAAGAACAGTACTTCAGTATATGGCATGAAATGACCTAAACGAAACCTTGTGATGTTTTCCAAGTGGCCTAACAATAATTGAATAATAGTTCACTCTCACGATCAAGTTCCAGTGTAATAACTGGCCCTGGAATGCAAACTTCCACAAAGAAACCCTGGAGGATGGCTAAAAATCAATGATAGGTTTGAATTTTACTTGCGGTCATCTTTCATTATTTTTCTATCTCTTACCATTTTGTCTAAACAATTTGGATGGACAAAGATACCAAGTTTGCCCATATTTCTCTTTTATATACAAGTACTGGGTGTTTTTGAAATGAGGGCAAAATTGATACCATAGGTTCCCTGAGTGAATTGAGCATGGGTCAACTCTATAAAACTAGTGGTCAGAAATGGACTTGCTAGATTCACCTAAGCTGGTATTTGAAAAAAAACAATTATTTAAATTTGAATTCATGCCCAATTGACTTAATTTTTGGCTTGGTGTCTTTAATTGGTACTTCTTTTTTTTTAATTTGGCTATATTTTGTATTTTTTTTGCCAGTCATCAAACAAAACTGACACTTTGGTCCATTCTCACAATAACTCATTACAGTCATTGCTGTAGAATATCCATGAGTATTTGGAACACAGGTGAATTGAAAAGTCCTGAACCATGGCCATCCTGACACACTCTTATTATGATACCTGGCATTTGCTAACACATAGGAACACACCCCTACACAGCATTGTAGAGTTTCCATATGAGCACTGGAGCTGCATAAACCATGGACTTGATGAAATCCTACAGAATTAGTCCAATGGACATTCTGGCAATTTTTTTTTTATTTTTACACTTTATTAGGTAATAGGACATATACAATACAAAAAATACCACTTGTTTCCAAACTCCCTGTTCAGATGTTCATGGACATTCTTTAGTGAGGAGCCATTTTACAACAACAACAGAATGAAGCAAAGCATCAGTTTTGTATGGTGACTTTATAAAAAAGGAGAAAATAAAGCCAAATGAAAAATATCAAATAAAATTCTTGAAGAATTGTCCAGAAATATGACTTATTTAGAATAGTAGCCTTCAAATTCAGTGATCAAGGGTTCAAGGCTGGCATTATTTATTATTATTATTATTGCACAGGGTTTAGGGTAAGGACTTCAGCTCCATTTGTGTGCATTTCTGACCCCTAGTTGTTTAGAGTTGACTCATGTTTATTTGACCCAGGGAATTTATGGCATCAATGATTGCACTCATTTCAGAAACACCCTGTATAGAGATTAAACCCTTTAGGGAATTTTTTTTTTTTTTTTTAAACATTCAATTTCTTTATTTCAATTTTAATTTTACATATATACATTCACAGACTGGTCCCTATCTAAAAGATTTTGTCCAGCAGTCGACACGGTGTTTCATTGTTTTTTACGTAATAATTAGTTGCGATCAAAATTTTCAAATAGATCACCGAGTCGACTGCTGGACAATGTTCAGCTTATATATCCTTTAGGGAAACTACAAACTATCAGTATATCAGTATAATCAGTATAAACAGAAAAGTGAGAAGTTGTACTAGATGTACATGAATATCAGAACATACCTGGACAGCTGTTTCGAGCTTATTTGCTCTCATCAGCAGGTAATAGTTCTGAATATCCATGTCATCAACTAACCTCTCTATTTTAATCAGTATAAACAGAAAAGTGAGAAGTTGTACTAGATGTACATGAATATCAGAACTAGCCTGACTTATTAGAATTGGCTAGTCCATTCTCTGTGTAATAATCAGTGTATAGTCCTCTAGTCAACTATAGTGAGACACTGGTCATCTCCCTGTTGAATTTCCCTCGGCCAGAAGCTCTTGATAAACTGATTTGCTTGGCACTCTTGGCTGTGAAGCAAATTCTTGAGGTCCCTAAATATGTAGATACCTGATACAGCATTGTACTCACATAAGAGATTTTATCTACCAACTGGTTTTATTAATGTATTTTTTATAAATTTTAAATGTTCATTTATATCATGTACCTATAGCATACATACAAGAATGTATATTTAAATGCTAAAATATAATAATAATAATAGGTTGAGCTCCCAATGAGCACAACATAGTATGCTCCACTCTTCTTTTAGAATCAAATGAGATTGAATCCCTCTGACTGAAACAGTGCTTCGCAACACGTCCCATTGAAATTTCGAAACAAAACTTCATTATTTGCTTGGCGTCTTCAATTGGTACTTGTGCTTTTTTGGTGAGTAATGGACAATCTTTACCAGATCAGGGATGAAGTTATGAGAGAGCTTTGAAATTAAAATGGCCAGAACATTTTGGTGTGTATTTAAATTAGGTGTGACCTAAAATAAATAAATGAATGGGTGAGTAGAAGAACCAGGAATGTCAAAAATCGACTTTTCAGGAAAGCAGAAATAAGATTTGTCTTATTTTTGCTTTCCTGATGCTAATGAGTATAATAAAATTAAATTTTACATTCCTTGTTATTCGACAAGATTCTCACAACTAGGTACTAATACCGCTAGCAAAAGTGGTCAGTGATTTTGTTACATTCCATGTTTTACATCAGATTTTTTTTCCGCTTCTCCCACTTTAAAATAGAAAAAAAAATATACTTTTAAGGGGTATTTCTCCTTCATATTCACAGAGATGATAGAAAAGAGTACATTCTTTCGTATTCTACGAAGAAAAAAAAATCGATGTTTGACATTCCTGGTTCTTCTACTCACCCATTCAAATATAAAATTGGTATTTTTAGTCGACGAAATAAAGAAAGGCTACTATGTACAATAATTGTATCTTCTACCCATGTGAGATGACCTTGCTTTGCTTCCAATATCCACTAAAATAATAATAAAACTGTAGAACAAAAAGAAGAGGTGTACTTGACGTGATACACGCGAGAGTAATGTAAAGACAATCATAAAGAGTATAAGGAATAATTGTCCTTTAAGACCTCGCATTTCAGACATCACCTATTGAGTCCAACTCCAATGATAGAGATCACGTGGATTCACGTGTCATGTTTCGATTTTTGACACTTGAAAATAGCAATCGGGGGGACTTTTGGGGCTGTTCTCAGCCCTAACAATTTTCACAGTCACGAAATTGTAAATTCTTAACAAAGTACTGTAGTGAATTCCAAGAAGTAAGAACAATATTAAAGGTAAGCTAATGTGGGTAGTATATGTTTACTTGCAAGTTGAGTGAAGAACCCTCGTCTCAAACGATTTCAATGTTAAGAGATGTTGAGCAAAACAAACAAAATTATGTACTAATAATTTAAGCAGACAACTTATTGTCAAGTTAAATAACTTAACTGGACAATAACTTGTCCGCTTAGAGTAATTTTGTTTGTTTTGCTTAGCATCGTAAACATCCAAGTCATTTGAGGCGGGAGTTCTTCTCTCAACCCGTTTTTGATCATAAAGACCTCCCTCCCCGCCATCAGAAATTCTTACCTACGCCATCAGTGATATGAATCATATATTACCATATAATTATCACGGACAAGTGCTGTCACTAAGTAATGCTCTGTGAATATACTTTGTACTTTCAACTGCGGTTACTCGTGCAGAAATCGCCCTGTCAGAGTCGTCAGTCTATCTTTTCTTTTAAGAATGAATGAGAACAAAACGCTCTCGAAAGATCGCTAGCCCATTGACATTGTGTGGATAATTATTATTTGTTTTTATTATTTCGCAATCATTAAATGAGAGCTAGTTTAAAAACCTTGAGGTAGTAGAAACTCGTGATATACCACCCTTGATCAGGCTTTTTTTATCATTTTTTATTTATTTATTTATTTATTTGTTACAATGTCTCCTTATTTTCTAGACATTTTACAATTTATTGATAGAAGATAGTAGAAAGGTACAATATTGAAGGTATGAAGAAAGAAGTATATAAGAAATACATAGGATATAAATATCTAAATTTAATACATAAGGATGAACATAGATGGGTATATTTAATGTTGGAATTCCATGGTCAGTCACATTTTTGTTAATTTTGTGTGTATGTAGTGTTGTGTTTCTGTATATAAGATTTTGGATTTAGTTATTTATTAATTAATTAAGTATGTCTCTTAATATAATTTGATGTATGTTTTCTTTAAAGGTGGGAAAATTATCACTAAAATCTATTTGATGATATTTGTTTGCATTGATCATTGCTTTTTCAATTGTGGAAATAATTGATTGATTTTTGATTTTAAATGGTTCATTGTATATATTTCTTGTTCTATAATTTGGTATTTTGAAATTTACTTGATTGAGAAGGTCGGGTGAATCTATCATAATTATTATTATAATTTTATGTTAATTCATACATTTTATATTAAAATTGTATTGAAGCATGATATGAATTGTCTAGAAATGAAAGTAAACTTGACCCTTTTACTACGTGACTATGACACTTTAGGACTTTGTCTTCTCCTATTCTTTTCCTTATTTTTGCCTACAATTCCGTCACTGGTCGCTGCTCACATTACAGCAGCTACTTATATTTCCTCATGAGGTATGAGTGGACTCCGTAACATCCAAAGTACAGAGCCGAAAAAATTCGACTCCGCCGGGATTCGAACCCAGCTCACCATTCGTGCAAGCCTAGCGCGCTACCCACTCGACTACAGTGACTATCGGGCAAAAAATCTTGTCGTTCCCTAACTTTGAACTCGCTGCAGTAGTGCAGTTTCTATGACAATCCTTTGGGATTACCACTTAGCCATTTCGTTTGGTTTTCGGATCACAAAACAGCTCTGGTATTCCTGTTAGTGACCCGAACTGACTCCCATGTTGCAATGCTACCCTCAAATTAATAATTACGTCATAAAAAAAATCACAAGTGTTCAGTATCACACGGTTTTCATCGTTTATTATTAAATTTGACCTGGTTTTAGACTTTTAAAAGAAATGAAGATTCACCCCTCTTTTGTTGGATAATAAAGTAATTACAATAACATTCCACTCAATGTAATTTTTTTTTTTTCTTTCAAATTAATATGTAAATTACCTATGCAGTTAAAGAATATTTATTAAATTAAATCATAGTACAAAAGCCTCATCGAGCCCTTGGTTGACAGGCAAATGTAATTAAACATCAAATAGAAGATTTAATCACACCCTGTACGTAAAGTTGTAAACCCTTCAAGCGTACCTTGTATTCGTCTTCAGTCGGTCAAGTGCCGCTAAGGTCGGCCCAGACACCTCGTCAAAGTTGAAGGTTGAAGCTGAATTCGTCAAAAAAAGAAAAGAAATTAGTCCATCCCTCCTCACTCTCTTGTCTTTACAAAAGTAAATATGTACTAGCACCGCATCCCACCTCAAGAGAAATGCGTTTTCCTGAGGAAAAATGTTTCTTTCAGGTAGAGTATCAGTTGGCCTGAAGACTTCTAGTCAGTCAGTTTTGTTAGCATTTTCGTTTCTATCTTTTACTTTGATTCGTACATTTTCATTTATTAGGGTCACTTTGTTAGACAAATCTAGAGCATTGAATTCATTGAATATTTCTCATGAATTAATAATATTATGTAGATAGATTCCGGCAATTTTTGTCAAGTTTACTAGTAGGTAGGTGAACTTTGTTCAATCAGCATTAAAGTTCACTCTGTTAGGTCGAGTCGCTTTGGCTTATAAGAGTAACTCAAGGTTTTCTTTGTAGTATTTTAATTCTGTCCCAATAGGTCTCTTTGCTTAAGAGTTGTTTCAATTGAATAAAAAATTCAGCTTGTCTACTATTTAGTTTGATCAGCAATAAATTTGAGTCCAGTCAAATTTCTACGTCATCAGATTCTTGGGTAATTTTTACTGTAGATGGATTTAGTAAATTTGTCTGAGCACTTCAGTTGAATCACTATTGACAGGTTTAGTTAGATCAGCACTTTAGTTCAGTTAGTTTCCGCTAGGTTTTATTAGATCGGCGAGCTGGTCGAGTCAGCATGAGTGTCCACGCATACAGGTCGCAGCCGAGCGTATGGAAGTGCAAACAGTTGCAGGTGCTGAAGCAACATACCAGTGACGTCACTGCACTGGACTTTGGCGCAAAGTTCTATTTAGCCTCGGTGTCCAGGTGAGAATAAAAGCAAAATTATTAGACGGCACTAGCGTCGATAGCACATCCTCTCATAATGCTAGCTTTTCATCCTCTCGTAATGCTAACTTTTCATCCTCTCGTAATGCTAGCTTTTCATCCTCTCGTAATGCTAGCTTTTCATCCTCTCGTAATGCTAGCTTTTCATCCTCTCGTAATGCTAGCTTTTCATCCTCTGGTAATGCTAGCTTTTCATCCTCTCGTAATGCTAACTTTTTATCCTCTCGTAATGCTAGCTTTTCATCCTCTCGTAATGCTAGCTTTTCATCCTCTCGTAATGCTAGCTTTTCATCCTCTCGTAATGCTAGCTTTTCATCCTCTCGTAATGCTAGCTTTTCATCCTCTGGTAATGCTAGCTTTTCATCGTCTCGTAATGCTAGCTTTTCATCCTCTGGTAATGCTAGCTTTTCATCCTCTCGTAATGCTAGCTTTTCATCCTCTCGTAATGCTAGCTTTTCATCCTCTGGTAATGCTAGCTTTTCATCCTCTCGTAATGCTAGCTTTTCATCCTCTGGTAATGCTAGCTTTTCATCCTCTCGTAATGCTAGCTTTTCATCCTCTGGTAATGCTAGCTTTTCATCCTCTCGTAATGCTAGCTTTTCATCCTCTGGTAATGCTAGCTTTTCATCCTCTCGTAATGCTAGCTTTTCATCCTCTCGTAATGCTAGCTTTTCATCCTCTGGTAATGCTAGCTTTTCATCCTCTCGTAATGCTAGCTTTTCATCCTCTGGTAATGCTAGCTTTTCATCCTCTCGTAATGCTAGCTTTTCATCCTCTGGTAATGCTAGCTTTTCATCCTCTCGTAATGCTAGCTTTTCATCCTCTGGTAATGCTAGCTTTTCATCCTCTCGTAATGCTAACTTTTTATCCTCTCGTAATGCTAGCTTTTCATCCTCTCGTAATGCTAGCTTTTCATCCTCTCGTAATGCTAGCTTTTCATCCTCTGGTAATGCTAGCTTTTCATCCTCTCGTAATGCTAGCTTTTCATCCTCTCGTAATGCTAGCTTTTCATCCTCTCGTAATGCTAGATTTTCATCCTCTCGTAATGCTAGCTTTTCATCCTCTCGTAATGCTAACTTTTTATCCTCTCGTAATGCTAGCTTTTCATCCTCTCGTAATGCTAGCTTTTCATCCTCTCGTAATGCTAGCTTTTCATCCTCTGGTAATGCTAGCTTTTCATCCTCTCGTAATGCTAGCTTTTCATCCTCTCGTAATGCTAGCTTTTCATCCTCTCGTAATGCTAGATTTTCATCCTCTCGTAATGCTAGCTTTTCATCCTCTCGTAATGCTAGATTTCCATCCTCTGGTAATGCTAGCTTCTTTTTCCTCTCGTAATGCTAGCTTTTCATCCTCTCGTAATGCTAGCTTTTCATCCTCTCGTAATGCTAGCTTTTGAGGTTTATGTGGGTAGCTGGTTAGTAAACCTCGATTAGCTTGGCAATTGAAAAGCACTTTCAACCCAAAATATAATAAATAAATAAAAGTCAAGAGAGATCTAAAAACTGTCACTGAAAAGTTGAACTTCTTCAAAAAAAATTATTTGATAATGTTCCACTCCTCTCCTTCCCGTTTCCTCCCCAGTGACAAGAGCATAGCCGTGTGGGAATGGACCCCGGCCTGGGCTACACCCAGACCCCTTTCTCTCCTCTGTCCGCCCACAATTACTCCATCACCAAGGTGAAGTTCTCGCCCGATGGGAACAGCTTCGTAACGGCTGGCTACGACGGAAATATCATCCATTGGAACTTAAAGGTCAGTTTTTATACCAAGTGGTGATTTTGTACTTCTGACTGTCTAACTTTTATTCAAATGTAAAAGAAAAAAAAAACTTGACCCTCTGAAATGAGTTAGTGCCGGTAGTTTAGTAGTCAAGGGGTAGGTCTGGTAATCTAGAGGCCGTAGGTTCAAAACCCATCCGGTACACTACAAGTTATCCTCGCTTTTGAGATTTTGGTCATATAATAATACGTCCTGGGCTGAAATAATGGGACTTATATTCCTAGTCGAGCAGTATAAAGAAGGCGATATTATTATTATTACTACTCACTCTTATTACTCAACAGGATGGCTCAATTATTCACACGTTCGTCCAAACCAACAACAGTGCAGTACGCAGCGTCGTGTTCTGTTCCAAACTTCAGAAACTATTCAGTGGTGGAGACGACGGACATATCTGTATGTGGAATCTCAACAGCAAACTCTGTGATAGGTGAGATTTATTTCATTCTGTGTTTCGTCGCACATCCGGCCCGAAAGACCAAATGTTGTGTGACCAGACTAAAAAGAAATACCTTTAATACAAATAGTACTGGTACATTATGATAAACATATCTGTGTGTGTGAAAGCTCAACAGCAAACTCTGTGATAGGTGAGATTTAGGGCGGAATTAATAGACGTTTTTGTAATACCTCTGTGGCGCTAAGTCACGGATTGCGTATTGTGTAAGATAGGGAAAATCGACACTTACCAACGACTTAAGTTATTGATGTTGTCTATTAATTCCGCCCTTATTTATTTATGTGTTTCGTTGCACATCTGGCCCGAAGGACCAAATGTTGTGTGACCAGACTTCAAAGAAATCTTAATATATAAATGTCAAAGTCACTGACTGACCAGACCACTGACCACTGACTGACTGATCATCGCTCTACAGCCCAAACCGTAAGTCCTAGGAAGCTGAAATTTGGTAGGTAGCTTTGTCTTATAGTCTAGATGTGCAATAAGACGGGATTTTTCGAAATTCCCACTACAACACCTGCCATTGGCGAAAAAGGATTTTTTGCTTTCACGGCCATGCCTCGGCCCGCAAAGCGGGCGACAGCCCGCTAGTACCGTATATACAAATAGCATTGTTACATAATGATTTATAAAAGACATATCTGTGTGTGGAATCTCAACAGTAAACTCTATGACAGGTGAGTTCTGATTCACCCTGTGTTTCGTCGCATATCCGGCCCGAATTGCCTAATGTTGTGCGGCCAGAGTACCAGACTGCAACGAAACACTCTGTATAGTAATAGCACTGGTACATTATCATAGACATATCTGCGTGTGGAACGTCAACAGTAAACTCTGTTATAGGTGAGTTGTGTGACCATGTGTTTCGCTACAGTATGTTCACACAATATCCGGCCCGAAGGACCAAAATAAATGTTCTGTAAAGATACTGCAACGAAACACCCTGTAAACAAACAGTACTGGTACTTTATGATGGACACTCGTGTATGTGTGTAAAACCTAAACTTAATTAAGTCGTCAAGTCTCGTTAAACAGATCATACCTTTAAAAAAGAAAAGAAAAAAAGGGCACTGTGTCTAAATACATTGTACCTATGTATAGGAACACTAACGACAAATATTCTGAAGTGAACATTTGTTTCTTGTGCACTGGGTTTTATACACGACCACCTGTAGACTGGAATCAAAAATTCAAATTACGCGAGGCAATCTTTTCCAAGTCCAAAGTTCATTAAACTTGAAGTAGGAAAACAGAAGTTTAGTGATTAGGAAAGTTAGTGTTGAAAAGTTGCAATAATTTTAAATGCTGGTATAGGAGTAAACTAAGCATGTTCCATGGAACTATGAAAATCAACGCGACGCCGACGCTTTATAACTGTTTACTGTACATACTTGTTGGCTTAGTATAAGTCAGCTATATATTTACAAAAATAAATATTCACTTACACTTGATATTTACAAATAATTAACAAAATAAATAAGAGAACGGCCTTCACAGTGCCCTCACTCTCTTACCTATCTTAATTTTTCTTTTCCAATCCCTAAACAGGGCTTTCTGTTTTTATCAATAACATCACTTTTAAATTACTATAATTTATCTTGGTTCCTGCTTGATTCTTGGAAAATACAGAATAACGCCTTCTTTAAATGTTGAAAAATTAAATGTTGAAAAAAATAGCTCTTTTATTAATACAGTATATTGTAATATTGTATACATAAGTTTTCTCAAATTATACTTTTTTAGTACCTTATAAAAAAAATCATAGGATGTGCAAAAAAACAAGTGCAGTGGTGTTTGATTTTTTTACGTGGCTTTCAACTGCATGCTTCTTTTAACAACGGGGGTTTTACTTACCATTCGCTTGTAACTATAAAACCAGCTACTCAAATTAACCTCACCTAGCTTGAGTGGGCCCAGGGATAGTTCGAAACAGCACAAGGGTTCGAATATGAATGGTCATCCATTAAAGTTCTAACCTTGCTGGACGTTGCTTTACTTCAGTGACAGAACAAGAATAGGTGTATTCAACGTGCCATCTACAATGGCTTTTGATCGATTCAATTTTGCTCTATTCTGATTTTCTGATACGATCGATTGTATGGACGCCGTCTATTTGAAGATTATGCAATGTGCAATATATGTTTAATAAATTATTGCATGTTATTTAAGTACAAGTCCTATGCTTGCGTGTCTCTACGAACTGCATAGATTCGAGTAGTATACGAGTATTCAAGAAAAAGGAAAGAAATTAGTTGAAGAGACTGGGATAAGAGAGAAGCATCATACCTCATCCAACGTTTGAGCCTGGCCATTCAGAAGGGGAATGCAGCCAGAGCATTGCGGGCTCATTCCCCTTCACAAATTCTCTGAATGAAGTGTTGGTCTTGTAGTTAATGTTAGAAAAAAGTATTGAGTAAAATATTGTTTTAACATCAAGAACTGCTGAGTTGATGAAATCTAAGGGTCGGCTTCGATTTACTAATCTTGTTTCATAATACGGCACTAAATATTAAAATCAGCAGAATTCCGGCTTTGAAACACATTTCTTATTAATTTGGATTCGACGTTAAACCCAAATTAAAAAAAAAACATCATTTTTTTTCTCAGTTCGTGGCCAGGTCACGAAGAAGCCGTGTCCACACTCGCCCTGTCCCCCGACGCGCTCTGTCTCGTCAGCTCGGACCTCACCAGTCAGACGAAAGTGTGGACGAACCTCACAGGGGACCCGCCCAGTCTCCTCTGCGCGGTGCCCGCTGTGCATGAGCTGGGAACCAACGAGATCAACTTCTCCGGACTCTACGAGGCGAGAGGTAAGGGAAATCTCAGATTTTTTTTTAGCAATTTTCATTTCCTCCTCATTTTACTCCGTTATTTCTCTCTCTAACACGAGTTCCTAGTATTCTGGTTCAATTAAGTTAAGTAAAGAACTCTTTTTTTTTCTTAGAAGCTTTTATCATTAGCTTAGGAAAAGAACCTTTGTAAAAATCCAATATTGTTAATAAATAAAAAAAAAACCTTTCAGTCATCTTTTGCACCCTTCAGTTGAAAATTGTGAGAGTTTGAGGAAAAAGTTCAATTAAGTTATACATTAAGGGCGAAATTAATAGACCTTTTTGTAATACCTCTGTGGCGCTGAGTCTCGATTTGCATAATGCCTTAAATGGGGAAACCATTGCTAAGTCATGACTCAAGAACTCTATTTTGTCTATTAATTTCGCCCTAAGTTGGTATAGCCATTTAATTTGTAACCTTAGTATGAAGACAAAAAATAATACTCATTGAAATGTAAAAACACAATACTTCCGATTTCTAATATTAGAAATGTATCGGAAGTAAAAAATAATTCATTCAAACGAATTCAATTGCAGGGAAGATTGTTTGAAAAGTATACTTGTAAATAGGAGATTAATAAATTCACTCTTCAAGAGTGGAATAACGAGGAAAAAAAAAGAAAGAAAAAAAAAAAAACAAATGAAACGCACATCAGTAAAGAAAAAAACCGACCTCACTAGCTTGATCGATAAGGCGGCGGACTTGTAACCTAGAGGTCGGTGCTTGAAGTCCCGGTTTCAGCGTACAATTAGTAAAGCGAGTTTGAGTTGTTGTGATATCACAAAAGTGATATAATAACATTGAGAAGAAAAAATGGGATTTTCTTGTTGATAATTTGATTTAACAGAAGTTTGATAGGTGAAAATCACACATTAGGTAAAGATGAATTGGACCCGGGTGTCTTTGAAAAACTTTCTTTTGCCATGAAAAACTTTGGTGACAAATGGACTAATGATTTAATCGTGTACTTAATTAGCCATTCAATTGTGAATGAAGTTTTTCAATAAGTTCATGATCTAATGGGGTCCATTAGCAATCATGCAATTGGGTGTAAAAAAAAAAAATAACTCGCCTTATACAGAATTCAAGCCGCGTTAGCAAGATTATGATTTAATGTGTTCATTAACAATCATGTAATGGGGTGTAAATTTTGTTTATCTCGCCTTACAGAGGATTCAAGCCGCGTTTACAAGAGTATGATTAATGATTTAATGTAATGGACAAGATTATGATTTAATGTTTTCATTAACAATCATTCAGTGGGGTGTTCATTTTGTAATCTCGCCTTACAGAGCATTCAAGCCACGTTTACAAGATTATGATTAATGATTTAATGTAATGGACAAGATTATGATTTAATGTTTTCATTAACAATCATTCAGTGGGGTGTTCATTTTGTAATCTCGCCTTACAGAGCATTCAAGCCACGTTTACAAGATTATGATTAATGATTTAATGTAATGGACAAGATTATGATTTAATGTTTTCATTAACAATCATGCAGTGGGGTGTTCATTTTGTATTCTCGCCTTACAGAGCATTCAAGCCGCGTTTACAAGATCGTGTCGTGCGGCAACGACGACAACTTGCTCAAGGTGTGGTCCCTGACTTGTGACGTCACGCGGGGGCGGGCCAGCTTAGAACCGGTCGCCACTCTTCAAGGTCACACCTCCGCGGTGACGAACGTCCAGTTTAACCACGGCTCCACGCTGATAGTGTCGGGCTCTATGGACAAGACTGTGAAACTCTGGGACGTGAGTGTTGATTCTCTATGCAAAATACAACAAGCGCGAAATTAATAGACGTTTTTGTAATACCTCTGTGGCGCTAAGTCACGGATTACATACTGTGTAACATAGGGCTCTATGGACAAGACTGTGAAACTCTGGGACGTGAGTGTTGATTCTCTGTACAAAATACAATCATCATCATAGGGTAGCGTCATCGTGAACAATGGTAGCCAGACAGTGGAGGAATGACTCAGCACTTCTACCACTGTCTTTACAAGGAGGCTAATAATTGACAAGGGCCCCCAAAACAAAGCCAATGCTGGTCTACTCCCTGTTTATAGTCCCCCAGCCAAACAAAATACAATAAGGGCGAAATTAATAAACGTTTTTGTAATACCTCAGTGGCGCTAAGTCACGGATTGCGTACTGTATAAGATAGAGAAAATCGACGCTAAGCAATGATTGACTTGGGATTAATTTGAGTAGCTGGTTTGTGAGTTTCCATATCTTCTCCCCAGGTTCTCTCTCTCACGTGCATCAAAACTCTCGAGTCCCACACTCGCTACGTCACGTGTTGTACCTTCTCCTGCGATGACAATCTGCTGGCCTCTGGGTCTAACGACAAAACCATCACCATCTGGGATATGCGGGGGAACCTTAGTGTGGACGTGCCTTTGTCTTTCTGTTGCGTGAGTACTTTATATCCCAGCAGCAAGAGTCTGGACGTGCCTTTGTCTTTCTGTTGCGTGAGTACTTTATATCCCAGCAGCAAGAGTCTGGACGTGCCTTTGTCTTTCTGTTGCGTGAGTACTTTATATCCCAGCAGCAAGAGTCTGGACGTGCCTTTGTCTTTCTGTTGCGTGAGTACTTTATATCCCAGCAGCAAGAGTCTGGACGTGCCTTTGTCTTTCTGTTGCGTGAGTACTTTATATCCCAGCAGAAAGAGTCTGGACGTGCCTTTGTCTTTCTGTTGCGTGAGTACTTTATATCCCAGCAGCAAGAGTCTGGACGTGCCTTTGTCTTTCTGTTGCGTGAGTACTTTATATCCCTGCAGCAAGAGTCTGGACGTGCCTTTGTCTTTCTGTTGCGTGAGTACTTTATATCCCAGCAGAAAGAGTCTGGACGTGCCTTTGTCTTTCTGTTACAAAGCTCAGTGGGAAATGCGGCACTCTGTGAATCCAGAGATTGCGGGTTTGAAACCCAGTCGAGATATGATAAGTTATTCTCCCATTTGGGAGTTTGACACTTAATAATACGTCTTGCGCTTACTGCTAGAATTATAGTCACCGTGGCCGAGTGAGTTAGCGCGCTAGGCATTGCACGTACGGGGACCTGGGTTCGATCCCCAGCAAGGCAGAATTTTTTCTGCTGTGTACTTGGGTGTTCGAGGTCCACTCAAACCTCATGAGGAAAAATGAGTAGCTGGTTTAATGTTAGCAGCGACCAGTGACGAAATTATAGGCAAAAATAAGATATTGGAATATTAAAGATACGGAAAAGTCCTATAATTCTGCGCTACCCATTAAAATTGTGATGTAATACACAAAGAAACAAATTATTATTATTATTATAGGATTTAATTATTATTATTACAATTGAATAATTCATTAGAAGATGAATTATCTTATATCAAAACAGCCTCCGTGGCGTAATGGTTGTGACTACTGCCCGTAGTCCAGAGATCCCGAGTTCGATCCCCGGTTGGAGCAGACTTTTTAAAGAAAATTTTGTTCCCTCCAAACACGTGAGGCTGGCATTTCAGACCCTACCCAGGCTGGGTGAGGTTAATGTGGGTAGCTGGTACGATTCCCAGCGAATGGAGTGTAACACCCCCGTCCAGATCAGGACGTTAAAATAAAATAGAATCGTTGGCGTTAGGAAGGGCATCCAGCCATAAAAAAACGTGCTCCACCCTAACAACCTCAACCATGAGGTTGAAAAATGACGACCCCAAAAGCAAGATAAGCTACATTGGGATAAAGGCAAGGGAGATATATATATTAGAAGAACAAATATAAACAAATAATGACAACAATTAAATTTCAAAAAGGAAGAATAATAAAAACAAGAAAAACAGCAAATATAATATATGTACAGATATCCTAACTAAAGGGCGGGGTTATTGCCTATGAACCAACCCTTAGTAGTCCTAATCGGGCATTATAAATGAGGCGATATTATTATTATTATCGTTGGTTTTTTCTGCTCTGTTTTATCGTATTATCGTCAGTAGAGCAAACTCCTCAGAAGTTAGACTTAGCTCATAGGAAATGTATTGTTTACAATATCACTCTGTCCCAGTAGCTCAGTGGTAAAGGCGGCACTCTGTGAATCCAAAGACTCCAGAGGTCGTGGGTTCGAAACCCAGCTGGGACATGACGTATTATTCTCCCAATTGGGATTTTTACCACATAATAATATGTCTTGGGCTTACTGCTGGAATAATGGGACTTTAATAGTCCTAATCGGGCAGTATAAATAAGGCGATATTATTATTATTATGCTTGTACAAATAAATAAAAGTATTCAATTCAAATTTCAATTCCAGCCCTCACACGCCAGCTCCCTCTATAATTCCAGCTCGGAACCTCATCTACTCACCCTCTTACAGAAGTTCCCGGGTCTAGGCAATGCTATCAACAGTGTGGACATCACGCGAGGCAATCTCATAGCTGCTGGGGGCAGGTGTGTAGTGCAATAGACACTTAAGACCAAATTAGGAAATAGGATTAAAGTTAACCTCTTCGCGCCCAACACCATTTTTTGTTTTGTTGTACAAAGTGACCGGTGTCCTCACCCGAGGACAAACATTTTATGCTACTTGGTAGTATAAAATTTTAGCTTGGGCATTTAGGACTATAAAATAAATGTCCTCTTACGAGGACATTGGGCGCGAAGAGGTTAAGATGAGCCAGACACGGCCTCAAATTGCGGTTTTCAATCAACCAGTTATCATATTTTTGAATGACCTAAATTCTAAGGAAATATTGAGATATCATTTGCGTATATCATATATTATACACAACTCCTAAAACTAGCTTTACTAGATATTTGCTTAACTTGGGACTTGAACCACCGAGCTCCAGATTACAAGTCCACCGCTTCATTGATCCAGCTATTGAGGTACGTGTCCACTTAGATTAAATCTAATCCTGTTTTATATAGTTCGACCATTAGGGCCAAATCATTCTTTCTTTCGAGGAAGATTTCATGCTTTTCTACTTATTCAAATGTAATCATTGAAATTGATGACCGTCTATAAGATGAAAACTCTATAACCAAATCTACTATTTTTAGTATTCGATTCAGACACAAAAAATCATAAAATATTTATTAAAAAAAAAAAAAAAACATGTCCGTCCCGGTAGCTCAGTGGTAAAGGCGGCACTCTGTGAATCCAGAGATACCAGATGTCGCGGGTTCGAAACCCAGCCGGGACATGACAAGTTATTCTCCCATTTGGATTTTTACCACATAATAATACGTCTTGGGCTTACTGCTGGAATAATGGGACTTGATAGTCCTAATCGGGCAGTTTAAATAAGGCGATATTGTTATTAATATTCAAAAAATGTAATCATTGAAATTGATGACCGTCTATTAGATGAAAAACTCTATAACCAAATCTGTTACTTTTAGTATTCGATTCAGAGACAAAAAATCATAAGATATTTATTAAAAAAAAAAAAAAAAAAAAACATGTCCGTCCCGGTAGCTCAGTGGTAAAGGCGGCACTCTGTGAATCCAGAGATACCAGATGTCGCGGGTTCGAAACCCAGCCGGGACATGACAAGTTATCCTCCCATTTGGGATTTTTACCACATAATAATACGTCTTTTTTTTGGCTTTCTTTAAATTGGCAGGGTTCTCACATGTGAGCTCTTCCACTCAACCACTTGGTTGGGCTTACTGCTGGAATAATGGGACTTAATAGTTCTAATCGGGCAGTATAAATAAGGCGATATTATTATTATAATTATGAATAATTTCTCTCTTCTTATTCTCCGCAGTGACAAGAACATCTGGCTGTGGCACAGAGAAGCAGGAGCTCTAGGGGAGGAGCAATGGACCCCCCACCCCGCCTCCCCTCTCTCCCCCCACCAGTACATGGTACATCAGGTCGAGTTCTCCCGGGATGGGACTCTGATGACGTCGTGTTCCCTTGATGGGTGTGCCCTCGTGTTTGATATCAAGGTGATGATGAAAAAAAAAAAAAAAAAAAAAAAAAAAACATGACGTCATGTTCCCTTGACATGATGAATTTTTCCTCATTAATTTGAGTTTGTGACCACATAATAATAAGACTCTGAGGGTTAGGTGGTTAGGTGTTGAGCAACGTCGAGCTTGGTCAATAAGTCGATCAACGATAAGGCAGCGGAGTTGTAATGAACGTTAAATAAATGAAACGTTAAATAAATGAACGTTCAATAAAAAGTGCACTGGTTCTCAAGTGGTTAACGCACCAGTCTGGTAATCCAGGTAGCGTAGGGATCCGTTGGTTCGAATCCCACCCAGTGCACGAATTTTTCCTCATTAATTTGAGTTTGTGACCACATAATAATAAGACTCTGAGGGTTAGGTGGTAGAAAATGCTTTGAGCATTAACCTTGCCTGGTGGTTAACTTCCACTAAAGAGTGTTATTATTATAGGGATCCGTTGGTTCGAATCCCACCCAGTGCATGAATTTTTCCTTATTAATTTGAGTTTGTGTCCACATAGTAATAAGACTCTGAGATTTAGGTGGTAGAAAATGCTTTGAGCATTAACCTCACCTGGTGGTTACCTTCCACTAAAGAGTGTTATTATTATTGTCATTTATAAGATTTTTTTTATTTATTGGTGTACATCAAATGTACAATTTGTTTACACAAGTCAAATACAGATACAGAAATGGAGTAGAGGAAGGAAAAAACATAATAGAACCTACGAAATAACAAACTAAGTAAATTGTAAGTTAGAACATATCACTCAAGCTGCAGCTCAGAAATTCTTCTGAGGAATAAAAAGCCTCCTTTTTAAGAAAATTAGTGATACATGTTTTTAATAACCCACCTTTTTTTTCCCACCCTAGGATGACGAGTTTCTACCACGAGGCAGTGTTCACATCGGTAGCAACATGCGCTGTGCTCGCCTCTCGCCCGACACCAGACTGCTCGCCACGGGGGGAGACGATGAAACTGTCACCCTGTGGCGAACTGATGACCTCAGCCTTATCTTGTGAGTCTCATTATTTACATTTTTTTATATAGTATAAGTATATATAGGGTGCGGCAGAGAGGACGGGTGGTTTTAAAGTGGCAGACCGGGTTAAATGACAGAGAATGCCTAAGGCATTAACTTCGCCCCGGATTACAAGACAATTGTAAATTTAAATATTTTTTTTTCTTCTTATATCTTATTTTATAAATATTGTAAATTCTTTTATCTCTGTTAATAATTAAATTTATTGTTGATTGTTTTGTATAAAAAAAATAAAGTGTAAATAAATAAATAAATAAAATTAAAAAAATAAAACTTAAAATAGAATTTGTCTTGAGTTATAGAATTTATCTATTAATTTCGCCCTAAGTAAAATCACATCGTGATTTAAAAAAAAAAAAACTTTTCTTGACTTAAAGATGTTGAAAACTCTTTCTCATTGAAATCCCCTTCACTCCCACAGGACTCTCAAAGGCCACTCTTGAAACTCTTTCTCATTGAAATCCCCTTCACTCCCACAGGACTCTCAAAGGCCACTCTTGAAACTCTTTCTCATTGAAATCCCCTTCACTCCCACAGGACTCTCAAAGTCTTTCTCATTGAAATCCCCTTCACTCCCACAGGACTCTCAAAGTCTTTCTCATTGAAATCCCCTTCACTCCCACAGGACTCTCAAAGTCTTTCTCATTGAAATCCCCTTCACTCCCACAGGACTCTCAAAGTCTTTCTCATTAAAATCCCTTCACTCCCACAGGACTCTCTTGAAACTCTTTCTCATTGAAATCCCCTTCACTCCCACAGGACTCTCAAAGGCCACTCTTGAAACTCTTTCTCATTGAAATCCCCTTCACTCCCACAGGACTCTCAAAGGCCACTCTTGAAACTCTTTCTCATTGAAATCCCCTTCACTCCCACAGGACTCTCAAAGGCCACTCTTGAAACTCTTTCTCATTGAAATCCCCTTCACTCCCACAGGACTCTCAAAGGCCACTCTTGAAACTCTTTCTCATTGAAATCACTCCCACAGGACTCTCAAAGGCCACTCTTGAAACTCTTTCTCATTGAAATCACTCCCACAGGACTCTCAAAGGCCACTCTTGAAACTCTTTCTCATTGAAATCACTCCCACAGGACTCTCAAAGGCCACTCTTGAAACTCTTTCTCATTGAAATCCCCTTCACTCCCACAGGACTCTCTTGAAACTCTTTCTCATTGAAATCACTCCCACAGGACTCTCAAAGGCCACTCTTGAAACTCTTTCTCATTGAAATCACTCCCACAGGACTCTCAAAGGCCACTCTTGAAACTCTTTCTCATTGAAATCACTCCCACAGGACTCTCAAAGGCCACTCTTGAAACTCTTTCTCATTGAAATCACTCCCACAGGACTCTCAAAGGCCACTCTTGAAACTCTTTCTCATTGAAATCCCCTTCACTCCCACAGGACTCTCAAAGGCCACTCTTGAAACTCTTTCTCATTGAAATCCCCTTCACTCCCACAGGACTCTCAAAGGCCACTCTTGAAACTCTTTCCCATTGAAATCCCCTTCACTCCCACAGGACTCTCAAAGGCCACTCTTGAAACTCTTTCCCATTGAAATCCCCTTCACTCCCACAGGACTCTCACAGTCTTTCTCATTGAAATCCCCTTCACTCCCACAGGACTCTCACAGTCTTTCTCATTGAAATCCCCTTCACTCCCACAGGACTCTCATTATTTTTAAAACTTTTCTTAACTTAAAGATATTGAAAACTCTTTCTCATTGAAATCCCCTTCACTCCCACAGGACTCTCAAAGGCCACGCCGAGGCGGTCTCGTCTCTCGGATTCAGTGGCGACTCCCACTACCTGGTGTCGGGTGTGCGCGGGGGAACCTACGCGTCTGGTCCATGTCGCCCGTCACCTCCATATGTTTGGCCCTGCAGGAAGACGCCCACGACATGGGCGTCACGTTTGTACAGTTCATTCCGAGTTCGGGTAAGATTCTTGCTTGTTTCAAGGTATTTTTAACTATTTTTAACAAGGTGTTTGTCTGTCCCGGTAGCTCAGTGGTAAAGGCGGCACTGTGTGTATCCAGAGATTCCAGAGGTCGCGGGTACGAAACCCAGCCGGGACATGACAAGTTATCCTCCCGTTTGGGATTTTTACCACATAATAATATGTCTTGGGCTTACTGCTGGATTAATGGGACTTTAATAGTCTTAATCGTGCAGTATAAATAAGGCTATATTATTATTATTTATTCGTATGGAAAATAACTTGATTTTTTCTTTTTTTTAAACAATTTGGCATAAGAAATCTTACGATTAATAATGGATAACTGTGATTATTTTATTCGTATGGAAAATACCTAACTTCATTTTTTCTTCTTCTTTTTTTAACAATTTGGCATAAGAAATCTTACAATTAATAATGCATAACTGTGATTATTTTTATTCGTATGGAAAATAATTTCATTATTAATTGAAAGGATTTTTATTTTTATGAAAAATACCTGTATCATTATAACGCCCTGTTGTATGAGGGGGAACATCTAAGATAGCTACACAGAGGTATTACCAAAACGTCTGTTAATGATAATAATAATAACATCTTTTAGTGGAAGGTAACCACTAGGGGAGGTTAATGCTTAAATCATTTTCTACCACCTAACCCTCAGAATCTTATTATCATGTGGTCACAAACTCAATTTAATGACGAAAAAAATCATGCACTGGGTGGGATTCGAACCAAAGAATCCCTACGCTGTATTGTATTACATTGTATAAATACTCAAATAAATAAAGAGGTGCTTTGTTAAACTGTTGGCATAATGGGACTACCTGTCTTGCGCTGACAGTCTAAATAAAGCACTACTTCTACTTATACGCTACCTGGATTACCTGACTAGCGCGTTAACCACTTGACTACCAGTTTCTTTTAATTGCCCCTTGATATTTTTCCCATTTCAGACGGCCCAGACACATTCGTGAGCTGTGGCAACGACTCACTGATCAAGGTCTGGTCTATGTCCGTTCTGTCCCTGGTCAAAGTCCAGTGTACTCTATTTAGGACTTTGAGAGGTCACGGTGGTGACGTCACGTGTGTCAAGTATATTCAGAACAACATCATTGTGTCCTCGAGTGTGGACAAGACTCTCAGGTTTTGGAATCAGGTAACATACCTGAGCCGTATTTTTTTTTTTAAGATGAGTGTTTCACAGCCTTTTTTATTTCGTAGCCATGAAACAGGAGCTACTGTAGACGCTTGTGGTCTGTGTTGTAGCCTGCTCATCCCGTAGTATGCCTCCCCTCTGATGGGCGAGAAGTGACACAATACTTCCCAATTAGGTGCTGGGTCAACACGAGCGCACCGGAAGGTATCCCTTACAAACAATTGTAACCAAATTAAGAATACAAATTTTTGTCGGCACGGGGGATCGAACCCGGGACCTTCCGCATGGCAAGCGAGTGCTTAACCACTTTCTAACCAAAGTTAACTAAACGGGAATAAAATTAACCAAACTGGAAGCAAGTCATTTTTCTTTTGGAAGATGAAAAATTTCCTCTTCCAAAGTTAACCAAAATGGAAGTAGAAAATTCTTGCTTCCAGTTCTTTTATAGGTTAAGTCCATTGTTTATCTTTAAAAGTACCGAAACGCATTTTTCTTTTACGAATGTGGTGAAGTTGACCTTGGAATAAAATGGAAATATTTGGAAATATCGAACCTGGAATTTTTTTTTAATCCAAAAGAAAAATAGACCTCTGGCCCTGTATGTGGTAGTATTAGTTGTTAAGTCCTGTGTACTTTATAAAGGACATTGTGACGTCACGCGTGTAATATTCAGAACAACATCATTTTGTCCTCGAGTGTGGACAAGACTCTCAGGTTCTGGAATCAGGTAACATACCTGACCCTGTATGTGGTAGTATTAGTTGTTAAGTCCTGTGTACTTTATAGATGACATTGTGACGTCACGTGTGTAATATTCAGAATAACATCATTGTGTCCTCGAGTGTGGACAAGACTCTCAGGTTTTGGAATCAGGTAACATACCTGACCCTGTATGTGGTAGTATTAACTGTTAAGTGCTGTGTACTTTATAGATGACATTGTGACGTCACGTGTGTCAAGTATATTCAGAACAACATCATTGTGTCCTCGAGTGTGGACAAGATACTCAGGTTCTGGAATCAGGTAACATACCTGACCCTGTATGTGGTAGCACTAGTTGTTAAGTCCTGTGTACTTTATAGATGACATTGTGACGTCACGTGTGTCAAGTATATTCAGAACAACATCATTGTGTCCTCGAGTGTGGACAAGATACTCAGGTTCTGGAATCAGGTAACATACCTGACCCTGTATGTGGTAGTATTAGTTGTTAAGTCATGTGTAGTACTCTATTGAGGACATTGAGAGGTCATGGTGGTGACGTCACGTGTGTCAAGTATATTCAGAACAACATCATTGTGTCCTCGAGTGTGGACAAGACTCTCAGCTTCTGGAATCAGGTAACATACCTGACCCTGTATGTGGTAGTATTAGTTGTTAATTCAGGTGTACTTTATAGATGACATTGTGACGTCACGTGTGTGATATTCAGAACAACATCATTTTGTCCTCGAGTGTGGACAAAACTCTCAGGTTCTGGAATCAGGTAACAAACCTGACCCTGTATGTGGTAGCACTAGTTGTTAAGTCCAGGGTACTTTATAAAGGACATTGTGACGTCACGCGTGTGATATTCAGAGCAACATCATTGTGTCCTCGAGTGTGGACAAGACTCTCAGGTATTGGAATCAGGTAACATACCTGACCCTGTATGTGGTAGTATTAACTGTTAAGTGCTGTGTACTTTATAGATGACATTGTGACGTCACGTGTGTCAAGTATATTCAGAACAACATCATTGTGTCCTCGAGTGTGGACAAGACTCTCAGCTTCTGGAATCAGGTAACATACCTGACCCTGTATGTGGTAGTATTAGTTGTTAATTCAGGTGTACTTTATAGATGACATTGTGACGTCACGTGTGTGATATTCAGAACAACATCATTTTGTCCTCGAGTGTGGACAAAACTCTCAGGTTCTGGAATCAGGTAACAAACCTGACCCTGTATGTGGTAGCACTAGTTGTTAAGTCCTGTGTACTTTATAGATGACATTGTGACGTCACGTGTGTGATATTTAGAATAACATCAGTGGGTCCTCGAGTGTGGACAAGACACTCAGCTGCTGGAATCACGTAACATACCTGACCCTGTATGTGGTAGTATTAGTTGTTAAGTCCTGTGTACTTTATAAAGGCCATTGTGACGTCACGTGTGTCAAGTATATTCAGAACAACATCATTGTGTCCTCGAGTGTGGACAAGACTCTCAGCTTCTGGAATCAGGTAACACACCTGACCTGTATGTGTAGACTAGTTGTTAAGTCTGAGTTATTTTATAAAGGACATTGTGACGTTCACGGTGTGATATTCAGATAACATCATTGTGTCCTCGAGTGTGGACAAATTCAATTCATAGAATCAGGTAACATACCTGGCCCTGTAAATGTGGTAGCAATTAGTTTGTTGTTGGCTGTTGTTGTTGTTGTTGTTGTAGCCAGCTTGGCTACAGCTGGAGGGGTGAGTGATGGTCTCCAGTCAACTTTATTTCAATTGGCGTCCTGAACCACATTATTTCTATGTACGATCAACCATCATGAGGATTTGGACTTTTCTTTATAAGCCATTAAACCCTTAGGAAACTGCAAGCTAGCCTGGCTTGTAGGGTTGGCTAGTCTGTTCTCTGTTTATAGTCTCTAGCGAGACACTGGTCTTCTCCTGTTTTTAATGTCCCCAGCAGACAAAGTCCTCTAGCGAGACACTGTCTTCTCCTGTTTAGTTGTTAAGTCCTGTGTACTTTATAAAGGACATTGTGACGTCACGTGTGTGATATTCAGAACAACATCATTGTGTCCTCGAGTGTGGACAAGACTCTCAGGTTTTGGAATCAGGTAACATACCTGACCCTGTATGTGGTAGTATTAATGTTAAGTGCTGTGTACTTTATAGATGACATTGTGACGTCACGTGTGTCAAGTATATTCAGACCAACATCATTGTGTCCTCGAGTGTGGACAAGACCTCAGGTTCTGGAATCAGGTAACAAACCTGACCCTGTATGTGGTAGCACTTAGTTGTTAAGTCCTGGGTACTTATAAAGGAGCATTGTGACGTCACGGTGTGATATTCAGAGCAACATCATTGTGTCCTCGAGTGTGGACAAGACTCTCAGGTTTTGGAATCAGGTAACATACCTGACCCTGTATGTGGTAGTATAATGTTAAGTGCTGTGTACTTTATAGATGACGTTGTGACGTCACGTGTGTCAAGTATATTCAGAACAACATCATTGTGTCCTCGAGTGTGGACAAGACACTCAGGTTCTGGAATCAGGTAACATACCTGACCCTGTATGTGGTAGTATTAGTTGTTAAGTCATGTGTAGTACTCTATTGAGGACATTGAGAGGTCATGGTGGTGACGTCACGTGTGTCAAGTATATTCAGAACAACATCATTGTGTCCTCGAGTGTGGACAAGACTCTCAGGTTCTGGAATCAGGTAACATACCTGACCCTGTATGTGGTAGTATTAGTTGTTAATTCAGGTGTACCTTATAGATGACATTGTGACGTCACGTGTGTGATATTCAGAACAACATCATTTTGTCCTCGAGTGTGGACAAAACTCTCAGGTTCTGGAATCAGGTAACAAACCTGACCCTGTATGTGGTAGCACTAGTTGTTAAGTCCTGTGTACTTTATAGATGACATTGTGACGTCACGTGTGTGATATTTAGAATAACATCAGTGGGTCCTCGAGTGTGGACAAGACACTCAGCTGCTGGAATCACGTAACATACCTGACCCTGTATGTGGTAGTATTAGTTGTTAAGTCCTGTGTACTTTATAAAGGACATTGTGACGTCACGTGTGTCAAGTATATTCAGAACAACATCATTGTGTCCTCGAGTGTGGACAAGACTCTCAGCTTCTGGAATCAGGTAACACACCTGACCCTGTATGTGGTAGCACTAGTTGTTAAGTCCTGAGTACTTTATAAAGGACATTGTGACGTCACGCGTGTGATATTCAGAATAACATCATTGTGTCCTCGAGTGTGGACAAATTCAAGTTCTAGAATCAGGTAACATACCTGGCCCTGTATGTGGTAGCATTAGTTGTTGTTGTTGTTGTTGTTGTAGCCAGCTTGGCTACAGCTGGAGGGGTGAGTGATGGTCTCCAGTCAACTTTATTTCAAACTTGGCTCGTCCTGAACCACATATTTCTATGTACGATCAACCATCATGAGGATTTGGACTTTTCTTTATAAGCCATTAAACCCTTAGGAAACTGCAAGCTAGCCTGGCTTGTAAGGGTTGGCTAGTCTGTTCTCTGTTTATAGTCCTCTAGCGAGACACTGGTCTTCTCCCTGTTTAATGTCCCCCAGCCAGACAAGTCCTCTAGCGAGACACTGGTCTTCTCCCTGTTTAGTTGTTAAGTCCTGTGTACTTTATAAAGGACATTGTGACGTCACGTGTGTGATATTCAGAACAACATCATTGTGTCCTCGAGTGTGGACAAAACTCTCAGCTTCTGGAATCAGGTAAGACACCTGACCCTGTATGTGGTAGTATTAGTTGTTAAGTCCTGTGTACTTTATAGATGACATTGTGACGTCACGCGTGTGATATTCAGAACAACAGCATTGTGTCTTCGTCGAGTGTGGACAAGACACTCAGGTTCTGGAATTTGGTACTAGAACTGACTCTTAAGTGGGATTTTAGTGAAATGTTAGTCGCTTGCCATCAGTTCTTAAGTTTTTCTGTCCAATAGTATAAGTCAGCTATGCTCGAAACTACAAATACAAAAAAAAAAATTCTTAGAAGAATGTCGTTTTTACTACATTTTAGATTCTACAAAAAAACATCTGTAGCATCAAGTTTAAGACCTAATTTTTGTACTTTCTGGCTTTTCTTAAGTATCAGAGCTCAAAAATATTTTTTTTTTTTTTTTTTTAATTTTCGGTAAAATCAGGTGTACCGTTTACAAGATATGAGCGTTTTAGAGCGAAATTAATAGACAAATTCTATATCACAAGTCACTGCTAAGCGTCGGTTTTCCCTATCCTACACAGTACGCAATCCGTGACTTAGCACCACAGAGGTATTACAAAAACGTCTATTAATTCCGCCCTTAGTAACCCCCTCTCTCACGTTTTTCCCCCCCTTTCTTCTCACAGGAGAGTGGAGAAACAATTCACGTGCACGACACCAAGGACTCCCCCTCACCTCCGTCTCCTACTCCCCCTCCCCCCCTCTCCTCGTGTGTGGCTCCCTGGACAAGAGCGTCCTCGTGTGGACCCTGCAGTCCCCCCGCCTCCTCGGTCATGACGTCACGGGAGTGAGCGGTAGACGCGATGACGTCACGCCGCGAGTGAGCGGTAGACTCGATGACGTCACGCCGCGAGTGAGCGGTAGACTTGATGACGTCACGCCGCGAGTGAGCGGTAGACTTGATGACGGCGTGCAGTGTGTTCGCGTGGACCAGGTGGAGTTGAGCTTGAGCGTGCCGCACGAGTTCCTGTGTCCGATCACGCGTCAGCTGATGAGACACCCTGTGCTCTGCTCAGGTGAGTGAGTGGGTGGGGACTCATGTCATTCACCAATCAAGTATTGTTGTAAAACACCTAAATAAGAAATAAGTTGTTGTTGTTGTAGCCAGCTTGGCTACAGCTAGAGGGGTGAGTGATGGTCTCCAGCCAACTTTATTTCAAAGTTGGCTCGTCCTGAACCACATATTTCTTTGTGCGATCTTTATAAGCCATTAAACCCTTAGGAAACTGCAAGCTAGCCTGGCTTGTAAGGGTTGGCTAGTCTGTTCTCTATTTAAAAAGTGGACTGAAGTCGTTTTTCCCCAGTGCCCTTCAAATATGATGATTTGTTAACAACTGGATCGACTTCTCTTCCAGATGGTTACAACTATGACCGGGCCGCTATAGAGCTCTGGATATCTAGCGGCAAGGCCTCCAGTCCCCTCACCAGCGAACCTCTCATGTCCACTGACTTTGTCCCGAACCACGAGCTGCAGAAGAAGATAGAGGCGTTTATCTCGACACAAAATACGCGAAACTCGTAGTCCCTGTGGTCACAGTTTTGTTTAAATTAGTTAGGTACAGTCAAACCTGGATTTAAGAGATCTGGATATAAGAGAAACCTGGATCTAAGAGATCTGGATATAAGAGAAACCTGGATTTAAGAGATCTGGATATAAGAGAAACCTGGATCTAAGAGAAACCTGGATGTAAGAAATCTGGATCTAAGAGAAACCTGGATCTAAGAGATAACAATAATATCGCCTTATTTATACTGCCCGATTAGGACTATTAAGTCCCATTATTCCAGCAGTAAGCCCAAGATGTATTATTATGTGGTAAATATCCCAAATGGGAGGAAAACTTGTCATGTCCCGGCTGGGTTTCGAACCCGCGACCTCTGGATTCACGCCTTTGCCACTGAGCTACCGGGACAAGATCTGGATATAAGAGAAACCTGGATCTAAGAGAACAATTTTCTGGTCAAATTCACCTCTGTACAATTAAAAATAACCTCTTTATAAGAGAAAATACAATACTTTCCTTTTTATAGGATATATATATAATGTAAATCTGTTCGAAAACAGGTATCAACCGAATACTCTCCACTTATCACGGTCCTGCGCATCCTCTTTCATCTCTTGATATGTTCTTCCTCTTTTAATATCACTTATCATACCTAATTTTACTCTACCTCTTCCTCTTTTTCCATCTATCTTGCCCTCCATCACTCTCCTCTGTAGACAATCTCTGCGAAGAATATGACCTAACCAATTTCTTTTACGTTTTTTGATGGTATCTAGGAAAGTCCTCTTTTCTCTTACTCTTTTCAAGACATCTTCATTTCTTACTTTCTCTGTCCATTTGATTCCTTCCATTCTCCTCCACAACCACATTTCAAAACTCTCTAAATATTTCTCTTCCTTTTTCCTTATTACCCAGCTTTCACATCCATATAGAACTATACTCCATACATAGCATTTGGCAAACCTTATTCTTAAACTAATTGGTATTTTCTTTGCATTTAGTAGACTCCTCATTTTAGTATATTTTTATAGGATAAGGAAAGTAAAAAAATTGAGCCCTCTTTGAAGTTCTCTCACATCCCAGGTTCGAATGTCTTTCAAAATACATACTATTCAATTTCTTACATATTGATCAAACCAACATGAATTATGTTTGGCGTGAAAAATAAATACTGTTTTATTAAAATGTTGGATAGGTACATAATTTTTATGCGATTTTTTTGTATAGTCACTAACTGACTGATTTAATCGTGAACTCATTTGATTGTGTATCAAGTGTTCGTTAAGTTCATGATTAAATGTGTCCCTTAGCATTTAGAGATTTAGACGGTTGCACTTGAGTGTTCCTTTTGTAAAATGTTTCCGCTGTATATTTATTTTAAAAAATATTTAAATTTTTGTTACCTAATAGATTTTTTTGTTCTGTGATCCGTAGTGAGATATCGTAAACTCGGTCAGCATTTCACAAGCTTTGATTCTATACTCGGTAAAGTGGTTGAACGGATAAAATGTTTTAAGTCTTTTATTTTATTACTTAGCCTTAAATTATATCCTGTGACTTGCAGGTTATTAATATCCTGTTATTATTAATATCTAGTCAAGTATTATTAATTATATCTAGTATTAATGCAGGTTATTAATATATGTATAGTCTTTTTTCATCTAGTCATGTTTTTTTTATATATTCTTTTAAGTTTTGAAATTATACTGAGAGTACTATTTAATTTTGTGTATATTTTAAATCAGTTTTTACAAGCATCTATAGTATCTACTGTTTCATGGCTTATAAATAAAAAAGGCTGTGAAACACTCATCTTTTTTTACTTTCCTTATCTTATAATAAGGAAAGTATTGTATTCGTCGAAAATTTGACCTACCCAGTTTTTCACATTTCTGGACGAATCATGGCCTCAGGATACCAAAAAAGTTGTTTTCAGCCATTGGTCCGTGCGTCTGTCTGTGTGTGTGTGTGTAAACAGGATATCTCAAGAACGGTAAAAGCTAGAAACTTGAAATTTGGTACACAAATTAATTTTATACACCAGACGAACCACGAAACTTTTGGTTGAAATCGGCCGCATTCTGCGGCCACAGGGCCGCAAATGCTAGCCGCAAGCGCCGCTTCTTTAAATTGGTTAAAGATACAAAATTTTTTAGAGAACAACATTTTCTTAGATTAAAAAAATAATAGGGGTCTATTCTGATCATTTTTTCGATATCTTGAACTTTTTGGAACTCGGCCCCAATTTACCGGTATTTGGGGGGGACCCGCTTTGACTAACTTTTTTATTATTCATCCTACATGGGGGTTGTGACATATCAAATTCAATGATTTTGAAGTGCTGATTACGAATTTGGCATTGGTTTTTAGTTATCTGTTACCGTTGAGTCACCAGTGGCGGAATTCGACTCTTTTTTGGGGGATAAGGAAAGTCGTGTGATGTTTACACCAGATTTTTTGAACTTATTATTGTAAGAAATAGATCTGAAGTCATTCTTTCTAAAAATCATTGATTAATTTTATTACCAACATATTATTACTGAAATGACATAACAACAAAATATTATTTGTAAAAAAAGAAAAGAAATACACATATGATATAAACAAATAAAAACCTTCAATTTTATTTACATACATAAAAATACTATAAAACACGTTATCGTTTTACATTTTTCTTTTCTTCTCGTTGTAAATTTACAGGATTGGCTTTAAAGAGACTCAGTACCTATTTAATTTATTTTGTTTGGACATACCAAGATTCGTAATTGAAACAAGGCGTCCATAAAATCCTTCCACCATCACCAGGAGGTACCCATGACACGGATACAAAATAAATTTCTTTTGGAGTAAGAAAAAATAACCTAGTTATGTAGTTCTTTATTTGTACTTCCCTACGGACCTCTGTAGCTTGATCGATAAGGCGGCGGACTTGTAACCTGGAGGTCGGTGGTTCAAGTCCCGGTTTCAGTGTAGATTTAGTAAAGCGAGTTTGAGTAGTTGTGATATCACGAAAGTGATTAACACAAATATGATAACTTTTAACTTTTTTTACTTCCCTTGCTAGACTACCAAGAAGTCCAAGAACTTTTAGGCCACGGGTTCAATTCCGGGGTCACACCTCAACAAGAGACTCGACATCAGGGGCCTATCATATTATTAATAATAATAATATCGCCTTATTTATACTGCCCGGTTAAGACTATTAAAGTCCCATTATTCCAGCAGTAAATTAATCCTCTTTAGTGGAAGGTAACCACCAGGGGAGTTAAATACTATAAGCATTTTCTACCACCCAACCAACAGAGTCTTAATATTATGTTGTCATAAACTCAAAAAAATGAGATAAATTCATGCATTGAGTGAGATTCGAACCTACGGATCCCTACGCTACCTGGATTACCAGCGCCTTAACCACTTGACTACCAATGCACTGGATCACTAGTGCTGCCTCCACACTTTACACTAATGCCATAGCGTGTAGAATTAGGAAGTGTGGAAACCAACCCCCGCCGGCCTACATCGTGGCGTCCTCAGCGCTAGTATCGCAGAGTAGTCTCCTCTTCGCGTCCCTCACAAAATTTCTTCCCCGTATCAAATGTAAACATAAATATATAAAATGTAAACATAAATATATAAAATGTAAACATAAATATATAAAATGTAAACATAAATATATAAAATGTAAACATAAATATATAAAATGTAAACATAAATATATAAAATGTAAACATAAATAGACCGCGAGAAATATTCTACTCCTTTGCGATGGTGTCGCGCTATGTGGCGTTTCCATGCAACTGGGGTTCGCTTCCTCACTTTTTAAATCTACACGCTATGCTATTTATTTTTATTTATTTAGAAACTCTTTATTAGTAGAACATATATACGGACAAATAATGGTGAAAAAAAAAATATAAAAATTGACAATATTAATAATATAAACAAGAAAAAAAAATATATACATATGTCCTAACTAAAGGGCGGGGTTATTGCCTATGGCAATCTCTTCCACCCAACCCTAGTGCCAGTGCTGCTCCCACACTTGACACTGGAGTATCAACTGAACCAACTGGAAGCCATTCTCTTCAGCTGGAACTTGATCAGCACCAGGAGAAACCAGAAGATCAGCACACAGGCCAGGGCTAGGGTCAGGTTACACTGGAGCAGCAGACTCGCGCCCACCGTGTGGATACACAGGGCGATCACGTTGCCCCAGGAAGCGAAAGGGCGGAGACTGATGCGAGGGGGGAGCTCTATGTGGCGTTTCCATGCAACGGGGGTGCGTTTCCTCACTTCTTAAATCTACACGCTATGCTAGTGCTGCTCCCACACTTGACACTGGAGTATCAACTGAAGGCGATGTGAAGGTACCTATCGAAGCTGGATCCAGCTTCGTTTTTTTTCTTGAAATTTTCAACTGAACCAACTGGAAGCCACTCTCTTGAGCTGGAACTTGAGCAACACCAGGAGAAACCAGAAGATCAGCACACAGAGCAGGTTAGGTTACACTGGAGTATCAACTGAACCAACTGGAAGCCACTCTCTTGAGCTGGAACTTGAGCAGCACCAGGAGAAACCAGAAGATCAGCACACAGGCCAGGGCTAGGGTCAGGTTACACTGAAGCAGCAGACTTGCCACGGCCGTGTGGAGACACAGGGCGATCACGTTGCCCCAGGAAGCGAAAGGGCGGAGGCTGATGCGGGGGGGGAGCTCTATGGCGACCTTGGGTTGGAAAGGGGCGTGGCTCTGAGGCTGGTAGCGGTAGACGCGGGAGGGGGGGAGCAGGAGGGCGTGGAGAAGAAGGGAGGCGGGGCCAGAGTCCCGCGCGTACACCTCTTGGATTTCATCACACAGCTGAAAACACACATAGAAAAAAAACAGGAGGTTATGAAACGTCCAGAAATATGAAAAAAATTGAAATCGGAGCAAAAAAATATTTTTTCTAACAAAAACAAACACAATACTTCCGATTTCTAATATTAGAAATTTCTCGGAAGTAATATTATTTACTTATTGTTTGTTGTTATAACTAGCTTGGCTACAGCTGGGGGGAGTGATGGTCTCCAGCCAACATATTTCTATGTGTGATTGTGATTAACAAGAGATTGCCATAGACAATAACCCCGCCTTTTAGTTAGGACATATGTTTTTATATATTTCCTATTCTTTTTCATTTTTATTGTATTTATTGTTTTTTCATTTTTTTTTTTTTTTTTTTTCATTGTTAAAATAATTATTTGTATGTACATAATGTCCATTTATATCTAATAAAGCGTTGTATAATAATAATAATAACTAGCTTGGCTACAGCTGGAGGGAGTGATGGTCTCCAGCCAACATATTTCTATGTGTGATTGTGATTAACCATCGTGAGAACTTGGACAGTCCGTTCTCTGTTTATAGTCTCCTAGCGAGACACTGGTCTTTTCCCTAAATAACGTTCCCCAGCCAGACACTCATTGATCGTTTGGTATACTTTAGCAAACAGCAAAAATGCTGACAGCACTTTTTGTTTTATTGTTTAATAAAGAAATAAGACATTTGTTCATATTAGTGGGAGGATAACTTGACATGACCCGGCTGAGTTTTGAACCCGCGACCTCTAGATTACCAGTCCGACGCCTTGACCACTGAGCTACCGGGACTGTTGTACTTATGGCTATATTCATGTACTCCTGTTTATACTGATGCACTTATGGCTATGTTCATGTATTAAGTTAATACTGTTGTACTTACGGCTATATTGAGACGGCAGGACAGTTGGTAGAGCAGCTTGACTAGCCAGGCTATCTCTCCGCTGCCGGAGGCAAGAGATATTATATTGATCTACTCATGTTTGTACTGTTGAACTTACGGCTATATTGATGTACTTAAGTTTATACTGTTGTACTTACGGCTATATTGATGTACTTAAGTTTACACTGTTGTACTTACAGCTATATTGAGACGGCAGGACAGTTGGTAGAGCAGTTTGACTAGCCAGACTATCTCTCCGCTGCCCGGAGGCAAGAGATATATTGATGTACTCATGTTTATACTGTTGAATTAAAGGTTATATTCATGTACTCAAGTTTATACTGATGTACTTACGGCTATATTGAGACGGCAGGACAGTTGGTAGAGCAGTTTGACTAGCCAGGCTATTATCTCTCCGCTGCCCGGAGGCAAAAGATATATTGATGTACTCATGTTTATACTGTTGAACTTACGGCTATATTGATGCACTTAAGTTTACACTGATGTACTTACGGCTATATTGAGACGGCAGGACAGTTGGTAGAGCAGTTTGACTAGCCAGGTTATCTCTCCGCTGCCCGGAGGCAAGAGATATATTGATGTACTCATGTTTATACTGTTGAACTTAAGGCTATATTGATGTACTTAAGTTAATACTGATGTACTTACGGCTATATTGAGACGGCAGGACAGTTGGTAGAGCAGTTTGACTAGCCAGGCTATCTCTCCGCTGCCCGGAGGCAAGAGATATATTGATGTACTCATGTTTATACTGTTGAACTTACGGCTGTACTTTTTTTTTAAAGATTGAAACATTTTTAATTGATATAATATATTTCATTCAAAACATCTTCTTTCTTCATTGTGCTCAACACGAATGCCACATTTCCTCTTTATTTTATTAGTGTTTATAGACCTTATGGTCCACAAGTGGACATAGTCAATCGTCAATACAATACATAAATTTAGGTACACAATATAAAAAAAAAACTTTGACAGAGTAGAGGGTAAGTAGATATAAGATAATTAAAAGATTTTATAGAAAGTGGAACGGGCTGCAATGAACTTCAATTCTAGTTGTTGACATGTTAACAAGAAAGAAAAAAAAAAAAAAAAAAAAAAAAAAAAAAAAAAAAAACATAGGAGAATACTAATAAATAGATAGTGAGTGTGTATCTGTAGTTAATTGTTAGAGTTTGTTTAGGGTATACCAGGTGAGTATTTTGTTTTATTTTTATTCATTTTTTGTTATAGTGTTGTATTTTCTTTCCATATTTTTTCAGTGTCATCAAAATTGTAAGGTGCTATTGTTTTTAGGAAAGTGGATAGATATTTTTTTAATGTTTGGTGTTCCATGTTTTTGTATTTTTCTGGCATTTTGTTATATAAGTATATTCCATACTGTTGGGCAGTTTGCTGTCCATATTTTGTTTTGTTGTATGGTGTTTGTATGTTATTTCCTGTTCTTGTTGCATATGAGTGTTTGTCTTTGTTCTTTGGTAATTTGTCTATCTGTTTGTGTATATTCATGATTATTTCAATGTAATATATGGCATAATATGTTAGTATATTGTTTTTTATGAATGTCTCTTTACATGTTTGTCTGTAGTTCAGGTTGAATATTTTTCTCAGAATTCTTTTCTGTGTTATGAATATTCTGTTATGTTCTGTTGTTTTGCCCCACACTATAATTGCATATCTCAGGTGGCTCTCTCCAAATGCATGATAAAATTGTATTAGAGATTTTCTGGGGAAAGTTCTTTTTAAGTAGTTTATCATGTAGCATAGTTGGTTTAGTTTTTTACATATATTGTTTACATGTTCGTGCCATCTTAATGTGTAATCTATTTCTATTCCTAGGTATCGTACTGTTTCTTTCTTTTCTATTTGTTCATTGTTGACTATTATTTCTAGGTTTGGAGTTTCCTTCTTGTTTATAGAGTATGTTAGGTAGTTGGTTTTAGTCATATTTGGTATCATTTTGTTTATTGTACACCATTGCAAATATTCTATTATTGTTTTTTCAGTTTTTTCCTTTAGTTCTTTTTGTGTTTTTGCTGTGATTGTTATGCATGTGTCATCAGCATACATGATTGTAAATCCTTCAGTTACTGTTTTAGGGAAGTCAGTTGTATATATGTTGTATAGTGTGGGTCCTAGATTTGATCCCTGGCTTACTCCAGTTGTATTTAACTGTTCTTTTGATGTTTTTCCACCTATTTTAACTTTGACTTTTCTATTTTCAAGAAATGTTTTTAGCCATTCATATGAGTTATCAGTTATTCCCATGTTTTTTAGTTTATCTAGTAGTTTTTTGTTGTCTATTATGTCAAATGCTGCTGTTTGGTCGAAAATACAGTCGCTACTAGGTTGTTTTTGGTCTACTTTGTTTTTAACGTGTGTTATTAGTTCATGTGTTGCTGTGGTTGTTGAGTGATTTTTTCTGAATCCGTGTTGTTCTGTGCAAATGAGTTCATTATTTTCCATATATTCATTGAGTCTTTGTGTGTATAGTTTTTGTATTATTTTTTCCTATGTTTGATGTTTTATAGAGAGGTCTATAGTTTTCTATCTGGTTTTTATTCCCTTTCTTATGCTTTGGAGTGATTTCAAACTGATTTAAGATTTTTGGGTAAATGCCTTCTTTGAATGATTGATTTGTAATAGTTTGTATTATTTTTGTAAATATTAAGTCGTTTTCTTTTATTATATGGGTGGGAATATCCCAGGATTGTGTGCCAGTGTTAGGGGTCAATTCTTTAATGGTTTTCTTTACTTCTGTGTAGGTTGTTGGTTCAAGTTTCATTTTTGCTTTGTTTGGATTTATGTTGATATTATTTGTTATTCCTGTGTTATTATCATTGTGTAGGTTTTTCATTTTTTCTCTTACTGATTCTATGAAGTATGTGTTGAATTCTTCTGCTAGTACTGTATTTTCTGTTATTTCTTTATTGTTTACTTGAATTTCTATTTTTTCATCTGCTTTGTTTTTACCAATTATTTCATTAAAGCAGTTCCACATTTTTTTACTTTTACCTTTGCTTTCTTCTTTGTTAATTTTATCTTGAATATGTTTTTCCTTGCTTTTTTCTATTAATAGTTTGTAGACTTTCATTTTCTCATTGTATGACTTCCTTATTTCATCTGTTTTAAGTATTTTAGTTTTGTAGTGCATTTCTTTCAGTTGTTGTCCCATTTCTAGTATTTCAGGTGTGATCCATCCTTGTCTTTTATCTTTTTCTATTATTTTACGTTCTATTTCTGGATACGCTGTATTGTAATGTTTCATAAGGGTTATCATGAGTTCTTCTGTTTTTTCATTAGTTAGTTTGTTGCTGTTCAATGTGTGGTTCCAGTCTGTGTCGTTCATTAGTTGTTTCATCTTCAATTTATTTTCTTCATTGTTTTTTCTATATTTGATTGTCTTCCACTCTCTTTTTTTTGTTATTTGTGCACCTAGAACTATGTTTAGGTATTGTGCTAAATGATCTGATCCATGATTATTTAGGTTCCCTGTTTGAATTTCATTGTCATCCTGATTTGTTATGATGTAGTCTAGTCCTGCATCATTTCTGGTGGCTTCTTTAATCAGGTTGATCATTTTGTAGCTTTCTAGTAGGTCTGTCAATAGTGTTAGGTTATTGTTAGGTTTTAAGTGGTCAATATTAAAATCGCCACATATTATTGTTTTGATGGTATCTATTTTGTTTTTGTTGAAGAGATCATTAAGTGCTTCTATGAATATGTCAATGTTCCCATTAGGAGATCTGTAAATTGTAAGTATTTGTATGGTATAGTTTTTTGCATTTATTTTTACTCCTGACCATTCCATATGAACTTCTAGTGGTTTTGGTCCTTTTGTTATTTCTGTTATGTTTTTTGTTGGAATTTTCTCAGTTATGTATATGGCTGTTCCTCCATGTATTTTTATGTTTCTTGAATAGTATGCTTTCAGGTTATAGCCTTTTATTTTCATAAATTGAAGGGCATCTTGTTTTTGCCAATGTTCTGTTATGCATAATATGTCTGGTTTTTCTTGGGTTGTAAAATTTTCAAGTAGAGGTATTTTTCTGTTTATACATTGAATATTTTGATGTATGATTTTGATTTTTTCTTTTTTGTTGGTTTGTTTTCTTTTATTATCAATTACTTTATCATTGTGGTTATTGTTTCTTTTTGTTTCATAAATTATTTTATTGATTTCATCTGTTATATGTATTTTTCCTAATTGTTCCTTTTCTATTTGAGGATTGTATGTCTGGTGTTGTTGGTTATGTTTTATTTGTTGTTGTTCATAACTATGCAAGGCATACTCCATGCTGCATGCTTCTTCAATAGTTTCCCAAACTTTTTTGTAGAATTCCATCCCATATTGTTCTATTACCAGTGTATGTGTATTAGCCTCCCTATATCGATCATTGGCATCATCAGTATGTGGTTCATTTTCTAGATTTTGACTGTATTGTCTTATTTTGTATGTGTCTGTCTCACAATCAGTTAATAATGTATTGCTAGTGGTTATTGTTGTAGTTGTAGTAATAGGAAGGTTTTTTTCATTTTTCAAAAAAACCCGAGCCTACTTTGTTTTGTTTACGGTGATTTTCTAGAATTTTATAGCTATTTACTTTCTGTGGCTTGATCAGATTAATTTTATGATTATTAAGTTCTGATTCACCTGTCTTTGTTGAAAATTCAACAAGAGGTTTGTCATTGTCTAGTAAAAAAATGGCTTGTTAGTTTTAAATTGTGAGTTCCGCTTCTCATGATTGGTCGTATGTTTATCATATGTACTGGTTTTAAACCCGTAATCCCCATTTTTTTCATCCTTGTAGTTAAGATTGTAATGGTTACTGTTGTCTTTGACCATATTACTGTGGAATTGTTTTTTATATCCGTTTGTGTAATATCTAGTTGGTATGTGTTGGTTGTAGCTATTTATGGGTATGTGTCTTTTTCCCATTATCTCATATTTATTTGGTCTGGTGCTCATTATTTCATTTGAATTAAGCTTTCCAAATAATTTCATAACAATTTTTCTACAAAGTATTTGTTTTCCCATTATGTTCATGTGAACTTTATCTTCATTGTAGTCATAAGAGTCTAAAAAGTGGGTGGGATCAATGAACAATGTGCTCTTGTTGTTTTTATTTTCAAGGCAATGTTTTATTTTTGAATTTAGTCTGATAATGTGTTTGTTAATGTATTTCTTATCATATCTGGGCGGTAAGAAAACCACAAGTAGATTTGTGTTTATACATTTTTGTTGCAATTCAGTATAGGAATCTTCCATATCTATCCATTCAGAGCAGAACAAGTCATTGGTACCTGCCATGATACAAACCAAGTCATTAGGTCCAAGGTCACGATTGTCTATCTGTTCAACTATGGCTGATATACCTTTACCAGGGAAACTTGAGACATTGATGCGGCTGTTGTTAGGTAAGAGATTCTGCATTATGTCTTGTAAACCCCTACAGTGACTATCTCCGTATAAATAAATGTTTTGGTATCTTTTGCGTTTTACTTTATTTTCATATTGTTCATCTATAGAGTTATTTATGGATTGTGACATTTCTTCACCTGGGAATTTTTGATTACCTGAAGCTTTTACTAAGTTGTGAGTATTTTCTCTATTCAAGATCTTTTTTTTAGTTTTTCTATTGTTTCCATTTAATTGGTTAATTTGAGTTAGTAATTCTGCCATTTGGCTTTTGTTTTCTCTTAAATCATTTTGTATTTTTCCTATTTCCTCATGGAATTTCTTGTACTGATCCTCATCATTACATAAAATATTTTTGTTTGTTTTTGTATTATTGTGACAGTATGTCTGTTTAATACTATCATTTTCAATAACTTTTTCATCATAGGAATCATCAAATGTTTCATCAATTGTATGCCAATCTGTCATAAAGCTCTCATCTAACAAGTATTCATTTCCACTTATATTATCAGTACTTGTATTTTTGTCCATTGATAATGTTTCCACACACTCCTCCATAGTCAAAATTTTAGCTGGTTTCATTACTGTAGTAATATCTTGTGTGTTCTTGTTTTGTGACTGATCTATTTCCATCAACTCATCAAGCAAATTTTTTGTTACTTTTAAGCTGTCTACAACTTTGTTACCATGTGTCTCTAATTGAGAGTTAAATGTAATATCTGCACTGGTTGCATTAACGGAATAATGTAAATGATCATTTTCATCAGCTGTTGTGTTAAAATATGTCTTACAGTAGTTCTTATGAAGGGTTTTTTCCATAGTTTGCAAGGTAAGATTCAGTCCTTCAATATCCTCATCTTTTTTCTTTAAATTATCTTTCAGTGTTTTAATCATTTCCTTAAGATCAACAATTTGTGTATTGAGTTGTCTTATTTCCGAGTCACGAGCTTTAATTTCTAAACTTTTAGAATTTTCTTGGATCTCACTTTCATTTGTAATATCATCAATCCACTTCTTGTCATTATCTATTTTGATTTTCATAGCTTTGACATCATTGTTCATTTCTTTTATTTTCTGTGATAGTACCAAGTTTTCATTTTTGTATGTGTCAATTTCATTGTGTTTGTCAATTGTGTTGAGTATGATGTCCTTCAGTAATTTAGTAATCTTATCACTAATATTAGACGGTATTAGTTTAGTGGTTTTCTTAATATCTTCAAACATGTTATATTCATGGTCTGTTAAGACACTTAAATCTAGTGTACTATCATGTGTGTTTAGCTTAAAATTAATTTTATTGTTTAATATTCTTCTAGTGGCACTACGGGAACGTATATTGTTCATTTTGAGAAGAAAAATAAGATATATGTGTTACCTAAATATGTAATTACAGAGGAAGTTTAATGTTATCTATAAAAATTAATTATGTCAGAGGTCTAAAAGTAAGATTTTAATTTGTAAGTGAGTAAAAAAAAGTATGAAGTTGTTACAAACTTACACAGATAGAGATTTCTTGTCAAAGAGTGAGAGGGTATTCAATGTGACAAATTATATTATACCAATGATTGAAGAGAGAAATTTGACTATCTCCCAATATCGAGAACCATTCTAATTTGTCTAATTACAATAAAAACTATCTAAAAGCTTATATTAATGGGTAAAGATAAGACAAAAAAGATCCCTAACTTATAAAACTTTACTTGCTGATTTCATAATAAAAAATAAAAAAATTCCAAATCGAAATTCAAATTTCGTGACAGTGTTGTCGGCTGTTGAGATACTTCGGTTGAGATACGGTGTTTCAGTCCGGTTAAATTCTGCTTTTATTATAAAAACTGGACAGTTTTCCGGGAATCTTCATCAATGTGGAATTGTTCTTGGAGAAAAAAACCTGGCGTTTTGAGGCTTTTAAGTAGTTAATAAATTTATTACCGAAAAAATTTGCGAATATATCGAAATTTCCGGGTATAGTTGAGACTGCTTCACTTTATATTACTGGATCGATCGTCCTCTTCGATATCCTCCTTGGTCCGATTGTTTTTGAATAATTCTTCCTTCTTCTTGGATTTTTTTTTTTTTGAATTTTTATCGTTATTTATCTTCGTAATCCTTTGACTTTACGTGATGTTCGCTATTTTTATCACTTATTTATGTATCACAGATTATTTACACAAACATTTTACCTTCGTTTAAACGTTTTGTCAATTGAAAATCACTTTTTTCGAAAAGAAAATTATTTTTTGTTGTTTGTTGTTATTAAGTTCTACCTAGAGGAAAGAAAAAATTTGATGAACTAAAGTTTACTTTGATGAACTAAAGTTTACACTGATTTACTTACGGCGATATTGAGACGGCAGGACAGTTGGTAGAGCAGCTTGACTAGCCAGGCTATCTCTCCGCTGCCCGGAGGCAAGAGATCTGGGTCTCCATCATACTTGAGATGTCGCACTCTCTGCTGCATGGCTTTGGCTGTGAGACTGGACTCCTGCACGACAGAGTAAAATGTTTTAATAATAATAATTCCGTGTCCGTGAGATAGGTATTGATACCCAAATCACGGTGGTGAGAGGATTATATGGACGCCCAGATCCAATGTCTAGGCTCCTTTCATGTCCATGGATTCTATTTGGTTTAACTTCCTGACTTGAGATAGACAGGACGGGGGTTTTACCCTCCATTCGCTGGGAATCGAACCAGCTACCCACATTAACCTCACCCAGCCCGGGTAGGGCCGGAATCGCCAGCCTCACATGTTCGGAAGGAACAGAATTTTCATCGAAAAGTCTGCTCCAACCGGGAATCGAACTCAGGATCTCTGGACTACGGGCAGTAGTCACAACCGTTACGCCACGAAGGCTGAAAGAACACACTTCAGTGGAAGGTAACCACCAGGCGAGGTTAATACTTAAAGCATTTTCTACCATCTAACGCTCAGAGTCTTATTATTATGTGGTCAAACTAATGAGGACTCATGCACTGTTTGGGATTCGAGCCAACGGATTTCTACGCTACCTGGATTTTTTAATTTTAAATTTGTTTGTTTTTTTGTAATATAAATGGGCTTAACCTATTTAAAAAAAAATTACCAGACTAGCTCGTTAACCACTTGACTACCTCCAAGTGCACTCGATCAAAGATGGCTTAAAAAAAGTCTATTCATTCCGCCCTAGTCTATTGGTTATTCTGAATCTCCGCATTTGAAAGGAACATTAAACCACCGAAAGTCAGTACAAAGTGCACTGGTAGTCAAGTGGTTAACGCGCTAGACTGGTAATCCAGGTAGCGTAGGGATCCGTTGGTTCGAATCCCACCCAGTGCATGATATTTTCCTCATTAAATTGAGTTTGTGACCACATAATAATAAGACTCTGAGGGTTAGGTGGTAGAAAATGGTTTGAGCATTAACCTTGCCTGGTGGTTACCTTCCACTAAACAGTATTATTATATTATATTATTACAAAGTACTCACCGGTAGAAACACCGAGTTCTCATCAGTCTCCTGCTCCGTCGCTCCGGTTGCACTCAGATTGGTTCCCCCGGTGACCAGAGTGTTGTCCAAAGTGCGGTCCACATTCCACTGTGAGCTGTTCACAGGGCCGTAGGTTGAGAAGTTCTGAGTAGCTGAGCTGTCTAGAGGGGAGACGGGAGGTTGAGGAGGGGGAATCTGAAAGTGGCATGATTTTATTTATTTATTTACTTAGAAACTCTTTATTAGTAGAACATATACACTTATACAGGGTGAACATAAAGTTTCACCCCACCCCCAGTATGTGTTCCATCCTGTATCTCAAGAATCGTAATTAGTAAAGACATAAAACTTTTGATATGAAATTCTCTCAACTAAACCTTTAAAACAAACTACTTTTATTTGAATTATTTCAGTTTTGGGCTAGCTCTACAGTCTACAGTCTGGCTAGCGGGTGGTGTGAGACTTTATACCCACCGTGTATACAGACAAATAATGGTAAAAATTGACAATATTAAAAATATAAACAAGAAAAAAAATAAACAAAATATATACATATGTCCTAACTAAAGGGCGGTGTTATTGCCTATGGCAATCTCTTCCATCCAACCATTTGATTAGCAATAATAATAATTATGGACCAGCGAGCGTCGATGACACGTTGAATACACGAGTTCTTGTTCTGTCACTGAAGTTAAGCAACGTCCAGGGAGGTTAGGACTTGGATGGGTGACCATTTCGAAATCTCGTAAACCATGGCTATTGCCGGCCCCACTCACGCTGGGTGAGGTTAATTTGAGTATCTGGTGAAAGTAAAACACCCGTTCTGATATGACCATGCATTTGAAAGCGACGTTAACCCCACCCCCTAAAAAAATGGTGCACTCCACAGTCCTCTCTTATCTCATTAAACATGTTAGATCAAGTTTTATTTACAATACAGCACATGGAATATTTACATGGAAATTGAAATTAATAAAACAAAACTTGATCAAGGGCGGTGCTAATGCCAACGGTATTCTCTTTCCCTTGAACTCTTACGTTGAAAATGAGTTGAAACCAAGTCGACGCTTGACTCAGGTATCGAATCGTGTGCCCGAGATTGGTTCGGGTGTTCTCGTCAGTCTTCGTGAGGCGGCACGAAGCGGGAGCGACAGGGGAGAAGAGTAGTTCGTGCAGTTCCGCCTGAAGAGATCGGAAGAAGGAGAGGGAGGGGGGCGGGGGGGTCTGCAGCTCTCTCGTGCAGTGTGAGATGGACGCTTGAATGCGTAGGACGAGACGCGAGATCTGGAAAGGACGTAATGATATTTATTTATTTATTTACACTTTATTTTTTATACAATACAAACAACAATAAATTATATATTAAAGATAAAAAAAAATTAACAGTATTAACAAAAAAGATATAGAAAAAAAAATATTTCAATTTAAATGTACAATGTATTGTAATCCGGGGCGAAGTTAATGCCTTAGGCATTCTCTGCCACTTAAATGATAAATAAATGATGCTATATGCTATGGGCTGAATGGTACATATTGAGTAGTTTACTACAGTAAATAATATAAGTATACATTTTTTTTTTTTTTTTTGCGTTGCAAAACTAGCGTTTTGCTTGATCAATATCGCCTTATTCATAATAATAATAACAACATTCATTTATTATAAATAAATGATGCTATATGTTATGGGCTGAATGGTACATATTGAGTAGTTTACTACAGTAAATAATATAAGTATACACGCTCGTTTTGTTTTTCTTGGCGTTGCAAAACTAGCGTTTTGCTTGATCAATATCGCCTTATTCATAATAATAATAATAATAACAACTTTCTGTAGTGGAAGGTAACCCTTTCACTTTCTTCTTGAGGGATCCGATTTATAGAGAGAAACAAGGTAGGTAATAAGTAAAATAGATAAATATATAGACACATATGTATGTCCTAACAAATGGACGGGATCATTGCCAGTGACAATCTCTTCCACCCAACCCTTACTCCGTATTTTTCCACCCAACCCTTACAGTCTGTTCCGGCGCTCTGTGAATCCAGATTGACAAGTAATCCTCCCATTTGGGATTTTTACGACATAATAATATGTCTTGGACTTACTGCTGGAGTAATGAGTCTTTAATAGTCTTAATCGGGCAGTATAAATAAGGCGATATTATTATTATGGCATAAATAACCAAGATATATTTATTCATATCTGTATGTCACAACCAACATCAAAAATAAACAATATTTTTTAGACATTGGTTACATTATAAAATTAAATTCCAAATTTCCGTAATATATGAGCTGTCCCCAAAACAGCACGGGTCTGTATCTCTGACAGATTGAATTTTCCGGATAGCATGGACTGGTTTTTCTCGAGTGATATATTATTATTATTACTACTACTACTTACTTTCACAGTTGTCTCATGCGAGAACATACGATCAGCCTGGTCCAGTCTGAGTACTGACTGCCTGGCCGGGGAGCCCCCGAACTTATTGCCCAGCTTATCATTGTACAGGTCCTGCTCTATCTCTTTGATCAGGTTGCAGAGATTGGGAATACTGTAGACCTGGGAGAAATGAAGTCAATATAATAATAACAATAGTAAATCTAATAAGGGCAAAGCTTTAAAAATAAATCTACTAAGCCCCCGAACTTGTTGCCCAGCTTATCATTGTACAGATCCTGCTCTATCTCTTTGATCAGGTTGCAGAGTTTGGGAATACTGTAGACCTGGGAGAAAGGAAGTCAATATAATAATTAAATCTAATAAGGGCAAAGCTTTAAAAATAAATCTACTAAGCCCCCGAATTTGTTGCCCAGCTTATCATTGTACAGGTCCTGCTCTATCTCTTTGATCAGGTTGCAGAGATTGGGAATACTGTAGACCTGGGAGAAAGGAAGTCAATATAATAATAATAATAATAGTAAATCTAATAAGGGCAAAGCTTTAAAAATAAATCTACTAAGCCCCCGAACTTGTTGCCCAGCTTATCATTGTACAGATCCTGCTCTATCTCTTTGATCAGGTTGCAGAGATTGGGAATACTGTAGACCTGGGAGAAAGGAAGTCAATATAATAATTAAATCTAATAAGGGCAAAGCTTTAAAAATAAATCTACTAAGCCCCCGAATTTGTTGCCCAGCTTATCATTGTACAGGTCCTGCTCTATCTCTTTGATCAGGTTGCAGAGATTGGGAATACTGTAGACCTGGGAGAAACGAAGTCAATATAATAATAATGGCAGTCCTTGGAAATACCTCACTTTTCTGTTTATACTGATTATACTGAATAAAAAAAAAAAAATATACTAGGAAAAAAAAACATAATAATGGTAAATCTAAAATAAGGGCAAAGCTTTAAAAATAAATCTATGAAGCCCAGAACAAAATTATGAGGTTATGTTATATATTTGATGCTTTTTTTTTAAGTGGGGTTTAACGTCGCTTTCAACTGCCATGGTCATATCACGACGGGGGTTTTACCCTCCATTCGCAGGAAACTCACACACCTGCTACTCACATTGACCTCACCCAGCCTGAGTGGGGCCGGGAAAAGCCAGCGTCACGAGAATTAGAATTTGAATGGTCACCCATCCAAGTCTTAACCTCGCTGGATGTCGCTTAACTTCGATGTTCTGAAGGGAACCGGTGTATTCAACATGCCATCGACGCTGGCTATTTGATGCTTTATTGATATGAGAAATAATCTTCAATTGTAGCTTTGAATAAGTTTGTAGATGGAGCATTCATCATGAATTCCAATTTGACGCACACTAATTAACAATTATATTAAAATAATAACAACAAAAAATTAATCTTGAATTCAACTTAAAATTGAGCTCTATAATCGAACTCAGTAGTTCAATCGAAAGGAGGGGAACTCGTAACCTAGAGATCGCTGGTTCGAGTCAAAGGTGCGGCAAAAAATCGACATTAAGAGTCAAATATGAAACAGGATTAAAGTTGAGATAAACCAGTCAAGCCCTGAAGTCGGAGTTTCAACCCACCACAACCTACTATAGGCCAACTTGAGGGACAGTTTGGCTTAGATTAACATTAATCCAGTCAAGTGGTTAACGCGCTAGTCTGGTAATCCAGGTAGCGTAAGGATCCGTTTGTTCGAATCCCACCCAGTGCACGATTTTTTCCTCATGAATTTGAGTTTGTGACCACATAATAATAATAAGACTTTGAGGGTTAGGTGGCAGATAATGCTTTGAGCATTAACCTCGCCTGATGGTTACCTTCCACTGAAGAGTGTTACTATTAATATAATCCAGTTTTATAATTCGGCCCGACGTAATTGTGACATTACGATAGTAATTAACACAAATATGATAACTTTCTTATTTATTTATTTAGAAACTCATTATTAGTAGAACATATACGAGGTTTGGCTATTAAGTTCGTAGACGCGAGCCGCTACGCAAAAGCTGTCCATGCTAGGAAGATATGATAAACATATTTAGACAGCTTCAAGTCTTGTGTTTTGATTGATAGCTGTCACATGTCTGTACTGTAATTAGTTCTGTTGTGACAGCCTGACGCGCAAGACGCCTTTTTTAATTTTGCCGGAATTGTGATTGATGCAAACGTTGAGCAACGAGTGATTTTTGAATTTTACGTAAAACATGCTGGTGAAACATTTTCTTTGTTAACGACAGTGTACCAGGAGTCATGTTGGAAAAGATCAACACTTTATAAGTGGTTTAAACGGTTTCAAGATGGTCAGGAAGATGTTGAGCACGATCCACGTCCTGGTCGCCCCCAAAGCTAAAAAAACTGACGAAAACATTGAAAATATTGGTGTTATGATTCGTTCTGACCGTAGATTAACTCTTAGACTAATGGCTGATACACTTAAAATTAATAAAGAATGTGTGAGACAAATTTTGCAAGAAAATTTCAACATGACAAAAGTTTGCGCAAAAATGGTGCCATGCGCCAGCCCACAGTGCCTTCTCCGTGAAGACGTTCCTGGCCAAGTACAACATCCCAGTGTTGGAACACCCTCTTTACTTACCCGACCTGGCCTCGTGCGACTTTTACTTATTCCCAAAAATCAAATCTGTCCTGAAAGGTACCAGATTTGACAGCGTAGATGCCGTTAAGAAAAAACCGGCAAAAGTCTTGAAAGGCCTCACACAAAATGACCTCCACCACTGTATCGATCAATGGAAAATTTGTTTATAACGTTGTAGGGATAGAGGAGGGGAGTACATTGAAGGGGATAACTACTAAAGTTGGGTAAGTTAAACACACATCGTTTTATGGGAAGAATCTACGAATTTAATAGCCAAACCTCGTATACAAACAAATGATGGTAAAAATTAAAATACAAAGTTGACAATATTAATATAAACAAGAAAAAAATAAACAAAATATATATATGTATATATGTCCTAAATAAAGGGCGTGGTTATTGCCTATGGCAATCTCTTCCACCCAACTCTTTTTATTGATTTAATGGAGCCCTTCAAAACCAGCATACTCAAGGGATGGGCTTATTACCTTGGCTACGCGGAAGACCAGATGCGCGTTGAACAAATTATTCAGATCCAGTCGCAGGAACCTGTCCAGGACCAGGTGTAGTAGGGAGGTGTACGCCGCCAGGTTGTCTGCTATGAAGTGGGCCTGGTGAGAGGGTAGGAACCGAATTAATGAAAGCTGTAGGAGCAAGGACTCTATAGACGTTTCCGAATTTTAATATATATATTTTTTCTTTTACAAATAAAACATTTCCTCCAACTTTGCACCACTTGGAATGGTACCCAAGACACATGCACTATTTCCTCTCTGTATGGCGAGAGAATTTTTTTGTATTAGGAAGTTCTTCATTCGACTGTCTCTTATTTCTTTTTTTTAAAATTGTCCAACTTTGTCAATGAACTTTACAGTCTCGTCTTTACAGCGCCAAGTCACGGATTGCGTACTGTGTAAGATGGGGAAAACCGACGCTTAGCAATGACTTGAGTTATAGAATTTGTCTTTTAATTTCGCCCTAAATGTTAAGTCTCCTCTGTAAATATACATATGTATTATAGTGTTAAACCTGGGTATAAGAGAACAATTTCCTAGTACAATTTATCTCTCTATAAGTTAAAAATAACCTATTTATAAGTAGCTGAGATATCACGAAAGTGATTAACACAGATATAATAACTTTTAAAACCTATTTATAAGAGAAACTTGGAGTTCTCTTATATCCAAGTTCGACTATATCATAAATAAATAAAAACGCTGCTGTGGTGGACACTGTTACTATAGTATCTGATTTCAGCCATGTGCTTGGCTGTTATATCACCTAACATGTAAGCATACAATAATGATTTTGTAGCTGTCCTAAAAGGAAGTTAAATCAATTATTATTATTTCGCAAAATCAATTACCTTTTTTTATTTAAAATATCAATAGTGACATGCTTGATAATAAAAAATTTCTTCTTCGTTTGGATACTATGTATAATGCATCAATCAATTATTAAAAAAAGAAAATATTTTTAATACCCAGGCGCGGTCCACAGAGGCTGTGGCGGGGTCCTCGTCAGGGTCGATATTAGAGGGGGGTGGCTGGGGGGAGGCTCCGAGGCCCGCGTAGCGCCAGGGCTGGATAAACGAGAACCAGGTCTCCTGGATGAGCTTGAACGACGAGTCCAGAGGCCAGTGAGCGATGTGATGTCTCAGGAAGGTGTAGATGCGAGCCTGGGTCATCGGGAGCACGGCGCTAGTGGGGAAGCACAGTGGAGAATTAAACAGCTTATTAACACGTATGAGACGGGTCATATTTTCTACGGCTTCAAATTAGGGTATGTGTTTCAAATATGACAACAACAAAAAAAATTTGGACGGGCGAGTACAAAAATTGTACATTATCTGTGCCCACCGGTGGGTCACGTTACAAAGGAAATTGAGAAAAAAAACGTGACCCACCGGTGGGCACGCCGTCTCATACGTGTTAAAGAGCGCGGTAGCGATCCGACCCGCCAAGTCAATCGAAATAGTTCGCGCGTTACCAAGTATATTATACGCCACAGCATAAGTAGCGCATTTCGTGTAGTTCTTATATTATAATATGATTCAGACATTCGTGTGTGTATGTTTGTTACCACTGGCTTTTTTTCGAGGGATAAGAAAATTTGTGTGCTGTCACCACACTTCATTCCAATTTATTTCTAGTTTTTTATCAAGAGGGGGATAGATTTGTTCTACAAATTATGGTAGAAATCAACTTTGTCCTCGATTACAAAAGAATTTTTTATTTTGTTTTTAGTTTATTTTAATAAATATCATCTTACTAAATGTTTATATTTTCTTGTGCTGTGTTGATGGTTTTGTAAATTAAAATAAACAATTGTATAATAATGCTGATGACCTACCGTCTCAATTCTCCCAGACTGGAGGCATCTTGCAGTCGCTCACAGGAGAACTGATGAAAGTGTTTGATGATGTAGCGAATGCACCGGACTTGATAGCCAGATGGAAACACAGGCACTGTCCACATCGAGGTCTGAGAAGAAAATGCAATTACTTTTAGTACCTATTCATTCTCAGTATCTCGATCAATAAGGTGGCGGACTCCTAACCTTTTTTTCTTCTTCTTTCATTTCATATTTTTAAAAAAGTAGTTGTGCTTCGAAACCGCTTTCGTATTACTTCAGGGCACTATACCTTTACATCCATGCCATTCCGGAAACGAAAAACTCCGTCAGAATTTTTCGCTCCGGCCGGGATTCGAACCCGCAACCTCCGGGTCAGCAACCAATGGATGCTCTTAACCACTAAACCACGGAGGTCGGCGGACTCTTAACCTGGATAGCGGTGGTTCGAGTTCCAAGTACGGCAAAAATTTAGTAAGACAAGTTTGAGTAATAATTGTGATATTCAACTTGTGGACTTACTTGTAGACCACCCTGTATAGAAGAAATATAATTGAAAAAGATACAGATCAAATGAAAATATGTTTTACCTGATTATTACTTGGCAAACTCCTGTATAGCTGAGAGAATGAGGGCTGCTGAAAGGGTTTGGGAAAGCCCTGAAACAGTTGAAAGTAAAACTATATTAAAAAGAGAAGATAAGTACATAATCACATGAAAACCTCAGAAGTTAATTTGTATTATTAATTTGCTCTCTTTTTATTATCATTAATTAATTCAGTATAAACTCAGTATAAATTAATTACTTCTTCATGGTACTTACCATGATGAGTGAACCTTGGACATATAAAGTAGAGAAGAATTTTTTTATCCTGTTGTAATTTGAAACCTAGAAAATTAATAATCTTAACATAACTATAATTGTTAAATAAAAAACGAATAGAGAAAAAAATTGGTTGTAAAATCTGGACAAGTGCTTTACATTAACTAATTCTTCAATATCTTGTTCTTTTTTATATTTTTGTCTTTTACAATTGATTTATATTTGTATACATACATTAAAAAATAAATAAACTGACCATATCCAAGCTATCATCATACTGAAGCCAGAAGTCCACAAATAAATGTACAAGAAGTTCACTGCGCCAGATCTCAGCTATGTTGGGACTTGGCACGTTTGCAGCACTACTGTTCCCTCCCCAAGAAACATTGAGTGGGGGCGAGAAGGAGGGAGCTGATTGAAAACTTGTGTTGGGAGATTGAGATGTTGGAGACAGGACACCAGGCTTGAACAGGCTGCTTGATTTATTCTTTGGAGAACTGAAGAGTAGAGACAAAACAAAAATAACACTGAGGTTTTTCCCAATAAGTTCAAAAGTGGAAGAGTGTTTTTCAAAGATTCAATGACACATCTGGATTAAAATATTAGACAAACCCCTCTGACAAAATATATGTACCTTAATTTTATTGGATATTCTGAGGATTTCTTTCTGAACTGCAACTTATCTATTGTTGTTGTAGCCAGCTACAGCAGGAGGGGGAATGGTCTCCAGCCAACTTTATTTAACAGTTGGCTTGTTCTCAAACATATATTTCTATGTGCAATCAAACATCATGAGGACTTGGACTTTTTTTATAAGCCATTAAACCCTTAGGAAACATCAAGCTTTTCTATGTAAATATTCTATGTACCTACTTTATTGTAAATAAAACTTGATCCAACATGTTTTAATAATAGCCTGGCTTGTAAAGGTGGGCTAATCAGTTCTCTGTGTTGGAGTTAAATAACAGAGATGGAAATGAGAGAACTTACCTGATCACAGAAGAAGTATTTAAAGCTGATGACACATTGTGAGTATAAGAAACATTTGGTTCTACGGGCAAGTTATGTGTTACAGGGAGGAACTTGTCACAATACACTGCAAGAAGACGCTGATACAGTGTGTCAACATTAAGTTGAATCTCCAAACTCTCTTCAAACTGGCCCTTGTCACAAAGATATTTGACAAAGCTGAACATGAAGAATTCAAAAGGGTTCAGGAAGAGGTAGAGAATTTTGCGGCTTTTGGGGTCAATGCAGATCTTATCCAAATAGAATTGTGCTGCAGAACCATCTCGGAGTGACTTTTGAATATCAACCTGACAAGACAAAGTAAGGACAAAGGAAAAATATGCTGTTAGAATTAACTTTTATAAACAAAGGAAATTGCTGCCTGTACTCAGTGGACTTTTTTGATCTATTTGAACTTTGTATTCATATGATAATTAATCCATCTGAAAACTGAAAATCACTTTTTTTTAACTTTAACTCAGAACTTGGGCAGTATAAAATTCCTCCAAAACATACAAAATTAATGAAAACTCTTGAGAGAAGGAAGAAACATTTCATTGTTAATCTGAAATAGCTCAAGAAAGAAAACTCACCTATATTTGCCTGCAAATATTTTAAGACTTTCAGTATTGTTTTTTCAAACATATAACATGTGGAGTACTTACTGGCAAATATTCCAATGGGAACCGATACTTGATGTAAAAGTCCTTTAGGAGGGTGTAGATGATTTTGAAAATTGTTCCATTGGGTGACAGAAAATTGAATGCACAATGGAATTCACGACTTTTAATGTCATGGGAGAGTTTGCATAGATTCCACCCATTGAATGAGGGTTGGTCAGTTCCAAAAATGTCAGATATGATGATTGGAAAGACAGTCTCTAACGTACTCAACATACAATTGTCAGTGTAGACTGTGAGTTGTTCACATTTCTGTTCAAATGGAAGTTGCAGAATGTTTTGAATGCTCATGATTCTAAGTTTGTTGTTTTACCAATTGTAGACTAAGTTTTATTTAGAACTTTACATTGATTTTGGACTCCTGAGGATTGATTTCTGAAATTAAGATAGTAAAAAATTATTTTCTCACTTTAAAACTACATAACAACATTAAATAATAGGAGAATAATTCAAGATCTGGTATTCCTGTACAAACTCATTCACAATATGATTGACTCTCCTGAATTACTCACTAAACTTAATTTTAGAATCAATATCAGAAATACACGCTCTCATCTTACATTTGCTCTCACCAAGAGTAGGTCAAATTTAGGTGAGTTTTCCCCTATGCAGAGAATCCAGTGTATAGGTAATCGAGCCGGCGATGTCGACCTCGACATTTTTTCATGCACACTGGAATCTCTTTCTCTTTTTCAAATATAATAAAGCTCTATAATTTTTAAGTTTAGATTTAGTATTTTAATTAATTAACCAACTAGTCATAAGTGTTTTAAATCGTAATGTTTAATTGTAGTCATAAGTGTTTTAATCGTAATGTTTAATTGTAAGTATTTTTTCTATGTAATGAAATGGGCCTAACCCGTAAACTTGTGTAAAAAAAAAAAAAAAAAAAATAATACATATTCTACTTCAGATTACGGGTTACAAAATTGAATACATACAGGTATTACCTTGAATTTACAAGTGGACTGAGTCCTGTTCTGTTAGACATTGAGCTAAGGTCCATAAGCTACTAACCAGTTAGTATAACTAACCAGCATGTACATGTGAGACTAATTTAGAACCTTTCAATAACAGCAATTCAGTCAGGCAATTTTTATCTTTTTTAGCCAACACAAATAATTGTTCCACCAGTGGATAATTGTTGCATACACTATTAATGGTGCTCATGAATGGTATAAATACTATAAATGGTGCAGGTCATGTACTTCCAACTTACAACTAGGTAACTCATGACTGGTTTAACCCTCCATTTGTTAGAAACTCAAAAACTAGCTACCCACATTAACCTCACCTAGGTGTTGCTCAATGGGGAGAGGATATTAGTTGGTGGCCTTGATTCTCCACACCAAAAGAGTTTTTTTGGGGACTTGAAATAGTTCCAAATAGCCACTTTTTTTGTACCTTGTGAACTGTGCCAATAGGCACAGTTGAGAGAGCGTGTTTCTCTGTTCCTGTGGACAGCCCTCAATCGCCTTTAATGACAGGCAAGGATGGAATGCTTTGGGAGTATTCGATTATCCTCTTTTAACCCACAGGGCATTTGTTCTCATTATGAGATGAGGTAAGTTCTTGTCACTCACCAATTCCATAAACTTTTTTTAGAGTGAAGCAGCAAGTGGGTGAGACTGGACTCCGTCATAAATCTGCTGTTGATGAACACTTGATATAAAATTATAACCGATATACGAAATCAATCCAAATTATACATAAATTTTATAATTTTGCAAGAGAAACTGAAAATTTGCAAAGAAAACCGTTTTTTTAATGGTCAAAGAGTAAATTTGAAATTTTCGCGCCTTGAGCAGACAAAAAAGTTCCGTTCACACGCTTCGTGATTCTGCCGTTATACCCTTTCACTCTTTTTAGTCATTTAAGTCTTCGTTGAAAGATAAAATCGACAAAAGTTCGGAGGCTATACACCTACCTACTCACTGATTCATAATCAACGTTACTCAACGTAACGGCTATTTCCATGGGAATACCCAGCATGGGCTTCGGCCCCACTGAGGCTGGGTGAGGTTGATTTGACCCCCGTCGTGATATAACTCATTTATGACCCCCCAATCAGTTGAAAGCGATGTTAAACACAAATTAAAATAAACGGTCGGTTTAAACCAAGTTTCGTGGTTCGTGCGGTTTATAAAATCAACTTCCATACCAAATTTCGAGTCCCTATAGCCCCTGGGTGGGCAATTAGCGGACCGCATCCGCATCTAGACCGCGAAGCTCTTTTGTCCGGCCCGCGAATAAAATTCGAGGTCCAAAAAAAATCATTTTTTTTGTCTTTCTTAAAAAAAAAAAAGCTCGGACCTAAATGACCAATCGGTCACCCATCCAAGTACTTTCTACGCTCGAAGTTTCTCTTATTAATACGAACAGTGGAGACTTTTTTTGTTAATCCGGACTCGAACAGGATTTAATTGCTCCAGCCCTTAAAACCAAAAAAAAAATTGGTATCCTGAGGCTTTTATGATTCCTTTAGAAATATGGATAGGTCAATTTTTTGATGAATGCAATACTTTTCCTAACTGTAGGATAAGTAAAAAATGAAATAAAAAAATATCATGTTGAATACCTGCTCTGTTCTGTCACTCAAGATAAGCAACTTCTGGAATTGAAGAAAAAACCATGTCTCTCAAACGTGGGTTTGATATACACCTAACCACGTGATCCGTGTTCAATATGTGGTGATTCTCCCTTGTGACGTTTTTTTCTTACTTTGAGAAAGACTCATTTACATCATTAACCATTTTATATTTTACAATATTAATACACACCACACTAAGGGCGAAATTAATAGACAAAATCCTGTTTTTTCTATCTTAGACAGTACACATTCCGAGACTTAGCAACACAGAGGTTGGGGGTTTTCACGACAGATTTCCAAGAAAAATGTCATTTTTTATGTCACCTGTCTATTTTTTGTCCTTACCCGGCGTAGCTCAAGAACGGTAGTTAGTTACCTTCTACTTAAATGTATTATTATTAATCAGTGTGATCAACCATGGCGAGAATTTGGGCTGTTTCATTATAAGCAATTAACTTATAGAACTGATGGTACAGGAGAGGACGATAAAAAGGGAGCAAAGCAGAACAAAGCCCTTAACCGGCCCCGCTTATTGGTGGTTCTTTAAGGTTTCAAATTGCTTTAAATTAAAAGAATAATGTCCACATGATGGGTACTCCCACGGATCATTGATTCTGTGGGCTGGGGCAAGCTGGGAAGATCCGAAGGAGAGACCATCATCTTTGGCTCTGGCTACGCCGCTCCTACAACGACAAGGGTTGGGTGGAAGAGATTGCCACAGGCAATAACCCCGCCCTTTAGGTAGGACATTATTGTTTTTCTTTTTTACTTATTTATTTTGTCATTTATTTGTTTTTTCTTAATTTTATACTGTTACCATTTGTACTCTGTCCTCCTAATAAAGCATAATATAATAATAACAAAAACAACATTGAACTGGAAACATTAAACAACAAAATGAAAACGCTTCGGTTCTTATATAAATATAGTTCATCATTTAGTGGGTTTTCACAGATTTGAAAAGTATGTACATTATATTGAAATCATTGCATTGTTGAATGTTAAGACAACAAAAGATCATAGAAACTATTTTAATTCCAAAGGGATTATCATATTAAACCTAGCTTATGTACTAACTAAACGAAAGAAAAAGAAATTAGTAAGAATATGCTGGACAGGTATAAAAAAACTAAGTAATTACTATTGACCCCGTTGTATTTTTTTAATGGATAAATTAAATCCTGAATTTAATGAATGATTAAAAGGGGAATCCTAGTAGGGGGGCTGTCTATGACCATCTAGAGCACACGTTCAATACCTTTCCGGGACTGAAAATGAAAAAGTTCATTATGAAAATAAAATAGTCATCTTGAATGGTCCTTCGTATTTAAATAGAATAAATTTTTTTTCAGGAATATTTTTCTAAAATGGCAAGTTCCTGGTTTGGTCTGACTATCTTTCATACTGAATTTATGTTCCCATTTATATTATCTCAATCTCAATACAATACTTTCTATACCTTCAACGTAATAGAAAGTAAAAAAAGTGAAACAAAGTTATATCATAACATCACTAGTGAAATAATAACCGAAAAAAAAGAAAAGATTCTGGAAGAGCTGTACAAGACGTGAAGAATATGGAGAGTGATTTAAAAGAACATTGAATTGGTTTTGGAGCTTACGTTCATAAACATGAAAACTTCAATAAATCCTTTTTCCGAAGGTATTGTTGGCTTTCAAATAACTGCAGTGCAAATCAATCTTATTTTAATAATATATTTTTTCTCTTCATAAATATGTGGATTTATTTTGGCCGGAAGAAAACAACTATTTTTTTTTATATTGACTCATGAATTACATGTTTCTAAATAAATTTAAAATCAACAATTTTTTTTGGCATTCTTGAAGTTTCAAGTTACAAAACGCCAAAAAAAATATACCTATGTATTTAACCTAAATTTACTATACATACTAAACAGTCTTCTATAAAATATGAGAACAAGAGATATGATCAAACGATTGGTTACCCATTGTCATTTATTTACTTGTAAAAAAATTCTTCGAGTTTTTTACGGAAGAAAAATATGCACACGCATAGATTTAAACGCAGAATATGGATTTATTATTACTGGGAACTTGATAGAAAAATAAACAAGATGAACCAATTTACTTTATTAAAATTTAGAATCAAAAGCAGAAGACAGTTGTTATGTTTAGTGCTTGAGTGAAGACAATGGACAACCTTAATTTTTTTGTAAATTTACTCCCCCAAAAAACAAGATTTTTTGAAGAAGATTTTGATTTCAAAATCTCGAGTTTCCAAAAGCATACATTTAAGACATAAAATACAAGACATCTTGTAAAAAAAACTGTACATAGTTATCAAGAAAAATTGAAATTACCTGAAATCTTGAAGTTAAAAAGAGCTAGTCTAAAAAATAAAATATTCACATTTCATTGAGTACAAAAGAGTCCTAGATTAAAAAAAATCAAAAAAGCTCTGACCTACAAGACAAATAAGCCTTTACACAAGGAAAAAGAAAATTTCCTCAACACGTGAAATAAAGTAAGTTAACTAAGTTATCATAGCTGTGTTAATCACTTTCGTGATATCACAACTACTCAAACTGGCTTTACTAAATCTACGCTGAAACCGGGACTTGAACCACCGACAACCAAGAACGAGTCCGCCGCCTTATTGATCAAGCTACTGAGGTCGGTTGTGAAATAAAGTAAAAAATACTAGAGAATTGTTATATAAATACTTTCATAAGAACTATCCTGAAAGCCAACCTGTTTTGGTATAATACATTTCACCAGCCGGGAACTGTCCAGACCTACATCTCCTCACTACATCTTAAAATGTGTTAGGGTGGTATTCAGAGTCCTCACTGTAGGAATGCCTGGGTCATTTGTCCCTTCAGCTGATTTTGTTATTCAGAGACATTTGTTTAAAGCGTCTGTGCGCATGTGCAATCAAATGTTTCTTTAATAATAATTGTCAAGGTCGAAGTATTCCCTACAGCAAGCTCGGGACCACCCTACAGTGAACCCTATGGGGATTTCAAAATCGTCTCTGCCTACCAGCCTTAGTTTTAAAAGTTTCTTTTGTTTTGACGCCTTTATTATAATTAGATACCTCTTACACATCTCAACAAAATTACAATTTCTTGTATGATCTTCATTCATGTTTTTGGTGATCAAATCATGTCGAATAAAATAAAACCAAGTAAGGCATGGTAAAGGTACAGCATGGTTTTTGAGTATAAATTATGTTAAATACTCTTTAATTAAAAAGTAAAAAACTTGGGCGAAGTGAATACCTCCTACCAGTTGGATGGTTTTAAAACTGCAAAATTGCAAATTATTGGAGACTTCAACCTACATATTGAGGAGACACGAGCCTTGTTCAGAAAGCTTTCTCTCTCCCTCAATATCCCCAAAATCTCTCTCAACTGAACTCTGATTTGTTGATTTGGTTTAACAACACATCTAATGGGTCATTTGAACAAAAGTTGGAGGTTGAAAGAGAGATTTGGGGATTACGGGAGAGGGAGAGTGCTCTCTGGAATTGGGCCATAGATCACAATATTCAGAATATTCCTGAGATACAAGCTCACACAACCAGTGGCTATTCTTCACAGAGCCCACTACCGGGTCTAGTCAGTGTACACAATGAACTGTTGATGCACATCGGATAGCTCGGACACCTCAACTTGCACGTACTGTGGGGACATGGAGAGATCTGGGTCATCGTGCACCACTGGGTAGTGGTTGTGATTGTGGTGGTTATTCCGCGAGCTACTGGATCGAGGCCTGGACAGGGAAGAAGAATAAAGAGTTAAGTGGTTAAGAATAAACACGGGGTTAAATGGCAGAGAATGCCTAAGTCATTAACTTCGCCCCAGATTACAAAACAATAATGTTCTTTATTTTTTGTACATATTTCCAAGTGTTTTTTTTGTTGAAATTTATTGTTATTAATTTGTTGTTGTTGATTGTTTTGTAAAAAAAAAGTGTAAATAAAAATAAAAGAGATAGGTAAGTTAAATTCATTATATTTGTGTTGAGCATCATTGTGATTATCACAACTACTTAAACTCACTTTACTAAATCTTTCTCGACCTCCCACTAAAAGTGTGCTGCCTTATTAATTAAGCTACTGAGTTTAGTGAATATTAGTTTAAAAAAACTTTTAATCATTCATTTTTCAAAATAAACGGTAAGTATGTGGTTTCTTTGTATTTAATATCACAACTTTAATGGGTAGCCAAGTATTCCGAAACTTCCAACATCATTTGTCTAGTAGCTCATTGATTGCTCATAATGTTGCCACTGGCCATTACTCATACAAGAAGCTAGTCCTCACAAGGTATGGGTGGACCCCAGGAATCACAGCACAGAGCAGAAAAATACTATTATACTATTATTATTATTATTATAATAAAAATACCTGCCACTTTTGGTATTGAACCCAATTGACTCTTCCACCATAACAATCATAGAAATGAAAAGTAAGTTGGTAACAAACTTAGCAATTGCTGTTCCCAAACTATACTTTGCAGGCTACGGGATTATCATAGTTATTACTCACTTGGCCTTGGCGTGTGTCAGGATGTGTGACTTGAGGTTGGTGCTCTGTGCAAACTTCTTGTTGCACCCGTCAAATGGACAGACATAGGGCCGGTCTCCAGTGTGGATCCGGACATGAGTTCTTAGATTGAAATCCAACGAGAACCGCTTGCCACAACCCTCAAAGGTGCACTGGGAAAAGAAACAAATAAAATATGTAACACTAATAATAATGCTTTTTCTTTGTGTTATTATGTCACAATTTTAGTGGGTAGCGCAGAATCATAGGACTTTACCACTTTAATTTACAATATCTTGTATTATTTTTTTGCCTAAGATTCTGCCACTGGTCGCTGCTTCACATTAAAGCAGCTACTCATTTTTCCTCACGAGGTATGAGTGGACCCCGAACATCCAAGTACAGAGCAGAAAAAATCCTCCCCCACTGGGAATCGAACCCAGGTTACCATGTGTGCAATGCCTAGCGCGCTAACTCGCTCTGCCACAGTGACTACTAATATGTAACACTTGGGTAAATAATTTATTATCTCTAACAAAAAGTTCGAAAAGTAAGGTTTGGGAGGAAGAAATTGCCATAACTCTAGTTAGGATATACAAGGTGTCCAAAATGAACTTCGGTAATACTGTCAACATTGCAAAATTTAAAGCACTTCAAGCAAAAGAATTAGGAGTATGGCTCGAAGTGATTCCATCCAAACAGGTAGGAAACTTGATTGAAAGGAAAGCTCTTTGTGTATTGATGTATTGAATTTCAGTTAGGCTGTAAACTCTTATGACAGCATCTTCACAATTGTGTCTGTTGACAAAAAAAATAGTTGTCAAAAGAGTGTGGGTCATTCTTCTCGAAATGATTCCTTGAATAATATTTAGAAGTGGGATCTGACAGCTGTGGATGTCCCTTGTCAGAACCTATTGGATCAACTTCGGATTTAATTTCAAGACCTGATGACTGTACTATATTACTCTATGGTCTCAACAAATCTCATTTGGGACATTACTTAAACCAACAATGTTGCATCTTCTAATGTGGTGAAAAGAAATAGCCCAAGTTCTCATGATGAAATGGTTAATCAGTTGATTACAAATAGGAGCCAGCTTTTCCACTTAATTTGACAGGAGACCATCACTCCCCTAGCTATAGCCAAGCTGGTTATAACAGAGACAACAAAGTAGGCAATTGTTTTAATCAATTTGATCTTAATTTATCTAACTTACCTGGAAAGGTTTCTCCCCCGTGTGAACTAGTTGATGTCGCTTGAGTTTGGATGACTCGACAAAGGCTTTGCCACACTCCGCACAGACGTGAACCCTGGGTCCATGGGTGTGGAGATGCTTCCTCATGGCTATAAGGAAAGGAAACAAAATTGAAAAATATAAAAGGTGCTTGACAAAAAAAAAAAAAAAAAATTACATCCACAGTTGTATACTACAACCAAATCTGTCTTTGACATGCTTAATGTGATATCTCAATTTCCAAGTCTTGCCCATTAGAGTGAAGGAGCTCTTTAGTCTCATTCTTGCAGGGTTAATAAAGTATACATATCGAAATTATTGTATTGTATGTATCTAAATTACTGTCATACTTGGAATTAGAACCACCTACCTCCAGGTTATGAGTCTGCTATATCTGTTTGAAACTATCAACTTGAAATACACTACTTTCTATAATATTTTTGCTTCAGATAAATAATGTAATTCTCATTTTGTACTCACCAGAATTGTCCCTGAACATTTTCGAGCATCCCTTGTGCGGACAGGCAATGGTCCGCTCCAGTGCACTCATACTGGAGCCTCCTCCACTACTGACGCCTCCAAGCCCCCCGTTGCTATCCTGTTTGGGCACCAGCTCATGAGACACTGAGTTGCTGGACATGGAGCGTTTCACTTTCAGTTTCCCGCTGCTCCCTCCACCCCCTGGTCGGTAGTTGTTCACACTGTGAAACACAGGAAGTGAGATGGACAAAATGTAAAACAAGGAAAATTCAATTTGAACCCTTGGGATGATGGTTATTACCAGCCCAAACCAGGCTTGGTGAGTTTAGAATGGGTAGCTGGATTGGATTTCAGCAAATTGGGGGGTAAAACCTCTCTCTCTAATCTAGATGTCAGAGACATTAAGCAGAAAAATAAATTATTTGAGTGGATTGCAGGGGAAATTTTCAGCTACTCAACCAGTAACAACTATTTAAAATGTAAAATGAAATGAAAAACTGAGCAGGCAAAATTAGTGTTGATCTGTGACATGAATTGAAAAAAAAACTAGTTTCTACACATGTGTTAAAATTTCAGTCTTATTTTTTATGTTAATTCAGTTGATATTTTCCCATTGATAAAAGAAACTAAGATGATGCTTGAGCTTGTTTTGAAAAAAAAAAGATGGTTTTGAAAACATGAAAAATTATGTGAGACTGTAAAAAGTCTTTTCTACAATGAAATATTGTTATTTTAAATTTCAAATTATAATATTTTGCTTTAACTCTCTTTTACAAGTGGAATATTTTTTAAATCTTAAATGGAATTTTGAAACTCTCATGCCTATACATATTTATACTATAGATACATAAATTAAAACTTGAATTCAGGATTTAAAGGGAAAAAGAGTAAAGAAAATGTAAAGTTCAAATAAAAATAAATTTATTTATACCTGGCAAATTCAGCTAGCTGCTTAGGGTCACTGAGATCAATTCCAGGGATGGGTTCAGACTTGATTTCCTGCTCTGATAGAATACAATCTTCAAACTCATGTTCTTGTTCAAACTCGGGATTGCTGCACTCATCTGTAAAAAAAAAAAACAAAACCATTTATACTTATGTTGTATAAATTCTAGTTTTCAAAGCAAAGATAGTGAACAAATTTAAACCAATTATGAAAGAATATTTCACAAGACCACCAACCATCACTTATTATTAGAACTGAAAACATGTTTTTTATTTTTTTTTTCTTCATTAAATTGTAAATACTACCTAAGAAATACAAAAAACCTGTTTGACTGCTGGAGTTTTTTTTTTGATTTTAAAGAGGAGGAAATCTTTTCAATATGAACACCCTGCAGTTGTTGATGAACAGTTTGGGTTTTATTTGTGCTAGTAACCATTCTATCTCACTGGTTTAGCCAAATACCATAGAATAAAATAACTTAACAAGAGTCAGTGGACTGTATTTCCAAAGGTGTTTAAACTTTTTATTTTATAAAGGCAAAGACACAATATTATAATAAGGTTTATAACTTAATCAAATTCAAAAAGGGGGCAGAGAGCAGACGACAAAAAAAACTCGTTCCTTTTACCAAAAAAATTATAATGGTTATGTAATAGGTAAACAACGAGCAAAAAAAAAAATAATAATTAATTACCAATAGTTGGTAGACCTAAGGAAAACCAATTAACATAATCTTGGGGTTGGTAGCACCTGAATTACTAGGTGATGGGCACTTTGCATAATCAAACTTTTTGATGGCGTAACCACACCCCCAACTTTGAAGAATGTTGTGAATCAAGATTCTTCAACACCATTGACCAGAGTATATTGGTACACAATATCATTAAATCAAATTAATTAAACTCCTCAAACAATACAAGAACGTTAAAAATTAAACCATTTCTATTAAGCCCAAGATAAAATAAGATAGGTACCTCCACAAAGTAAATAGAGACAAGCCTCGTGTAGGTACCAACAATGAAAAGTAACAATAAATCAATGTAAAATCCAAAATAAATGCTAATTACTTACTATGGTAGGGTTTTTTTTTATTTTTTTTTTTTTTTTTTTTTTTTTTTATTATTAAATATGCAAAGAGATTATATAAGAGAGAACAAAGCCAATCACCACACCCATTATTGGGTAGGGAGAGGAGCAAGTTTACAAACTGGTCTCTGATAGACCCCTCTGGATGTCTTCACTGAAGCCACCCTCACAACACCATCTTTACCAGGGAAAACTTCAGTAATTAACCCCACAGGCCACATTAAGGGTGAACAGTTTTCCTGCTTTATAATAACAACAATACCAGGTTCCAAATTTTTAATTGACAAGTTCCATTTGTGTCTTACTTGAAGTTCAGTAAGATATTCATTGGACCATCTCTTCCAGAAAGACTGAACAATATGATCCAACAACTGAAATCTTGTCAAACGATTAGGATTTTCATTGGCTACATAATTGGCAGGAATATGTTTTAAGTCTGTCATATTAAGAAAATGATTAGGTGTTAAAGGTCTGCAATCAGCAGGATCAGAACTCATAACACACAAGGGTCTCGAGTTTAACAAGCCTTCTATTTCAACTGTACAAGTTAAAAGTTCCTCATAAGTCAATAGTTGGGTGCCAATGACCTTTAAGAAATGAGTTTTGAAAGATTTCACGTTACTTTCAAATATGCCACCAAAATGTGGACTTAATGGAGGGTTGAACTTCCATTCAATTTGATTTTCTAACATTTCCTGAGCAAACGCTTGTTTATATTTGTCACTTTTCAAAAATGAATATATTCCATCCAAATGATTTCTTGCGCCAACGAAATTAGTCCCATTGTCACTTAAAATGGATTTAATTGGACCCCTTCTACTAAGAAAGCGTTTAAAACAATTCATAAATGCCAAGGTACTTAAATCCGCCACTACTTCCAAATGTAGGGCCTTAGTAGCAAGACAAATGAATAAACAAATGTATGCTTTAATACTTTTACCACCACGCTTCCTTTCCATTACAATATTAATTGGGCCAAGAAAATCACAGGCAGTGTGATAGAAGGCCTTGAGCCCAACAACACGAGCTGCTGGCAAATCTCCCATTTTAGGACAATTAAATTTTGGGTTTAATTTAAAGCACACATTGCACTTCTGAACAATTTTTCTAACCAAATTTCTACCCCCAACTATCCAATATTTTTGTCTTAAAAGGGCCAATAACAAAAATGGACCAGTATGAAAGTTCTTTAAATGACAATGAGTTACAATTAATTCAGTTACATAATCACTAGTAGGTAGTAGAATTGGATGCTGCTGATCATTTGGTAAATTAGAATTACTTAATCTTCCGCCAACTCTCAAGATATTATTATTATCTATAAATGGACTAAGTTTACGAAGTGTCTTACTATTTTCAACCTTTTCTTCAATATTATGCATTTCATCACCAAAATGATCCCTTTGAATTTGCTTAAGAATACAAAATTCAGCAACCTCCAAGTCACGTACCGAGATAGAACCACCTTTAGGTAATTTCTTTAGAAATCTCAAAATATATACTATAGTTACCAAAAGTTTAGACCAAGATGAAGATCTCAAGAATAAATCTCTGAATGGATTTGACAACGCTGCTTTACTAACAGCAACCAACACTGCATTAGATTTACGTTCTGGAACCTCACTATTTTTTAAATTTTCATAACTAGTTAAAGGCCACAAGGAAATCTCTTGATTAAGCCATGGAGGTCCCTGAAAAAAGAGTTTATTTTCAACAAATTGTCCTGGCATCTCTCCTCGCGAGAGACAGTCAGCAGGGTTGTCAGATCCATTGACATGATAAATGTGTTTACAATCTATGTTTTCTTGAATTTTGCTGACTCTATTGGCGACAAATACATTCCAAAGGTGCGGTGACCCATGTACCCAACAAAGAGCCACAGTAGAATCAGTAAAACCAAAATAATTTCCTATCTTATATTTAACAGAGTAGGAATCCATAACAGACTTCATAAGATTTGATAGCAAAAGTATACCACAGAGTTCAAGTCTAGGAATGCTTTGTGCCTGAAGAGGCGCAACCTTAGAGCGAGAACAAATTAGTTCAATAACAATATTACCATCAGGTAGTTTAACTCTACTGTAAATAACAGCGCCATAACCCTGACTACTGGAGTCAGAGAAACCTATCAACTGAAAGTCACAGTCCACCACCACTCCAATATGTCTGGGAAACTGTAGACACTCTACCATTGGGAGCTGTGATTTGAACAACTGCCAAGAAGATACCACATTAGTTGGGGGTGCACTGTCCCAGTCCAATTTAAGTGTACATAACTGTCTTATAAGTAGTTTAACCCAAAATACAATGGGTGCTAAGAGACCCATGGGGTCATAAATAGTCAGAACAGCTGACAAAATGCCTCTCTTTGTACAGGGTTTCTCAAACTGAGCAAATTTAAAATGCAAGAAATCCTTTCTTGCATCCCACAACATTCCCAAAATTTTAATTTTGTTATTTCCACTGTCAAAGGAGATTAACCTAGTCAGTTGATCTGACTCTGGTATATCATTCATGACATCAATAGAGTTTGATATCCATTTGGTAAATGTAAATCCACCAGATTTGAACAAGTTAACTACATCATGATAAAATAATTTAGTCTCCTCTACTGAAGGAAAACTAACCACACAATCATCTACAAACAATGATTCCAAAATACCAGTTGCACCAGGATAGTTTACAATTTCGTCATTAACCAACTGACGTACAGTTCTTTGTGCTAAATATGGAGATGATCTCATACCAAAGATAACAACTTTCATTTTATAAATGGTTAATGGCTCACAAGAGCTAAACCTCCATAGTAATTTTTGATAGTTACAGTCATCATTATTTACCATTATTTGTAAAAACATTTTAGTAATATCTCCATTAATAGCACAAGCAAACAGTCTAAAATTCAAAAGAATCCCTAATAAATCAGAGTAGAGTTTAGGGCCAGTGTATAATATGTCATTCAATGACTTTCCGCTTGTTGTCTCAGCACTAGCATCAAACACAATTCTCAATTTTGTTGAAACACTATCAAGCTTGGTAATCATGTGATGTGGAATAAAATACCCTGACTTATCTTCCTGCTCTTCACATTTCACCATGTAATTGCTTTCAATAAGGTCATGCATTCCCTTGTTATAGTCCTCTCTATACTGTGAATTATTATCTAATTTCCTTTCTAAATGAAGAAATCTTTTTCTAGCCATGTCAAAGGAATTTCCAAGTTGGGAGGTGTCACCAACAAAGGGTAATGCAACTTGATACCTACCAGAAGGTTCTCTTTGAAAAGTATCCCTATAATGCTCCTCACATTTCTGTTCATCAGGTGTCAGCTTAGAATAAGGCGCATTGACTTGATCCAATTCCCAAAATTTCTCCAAATTTTTTTCCAGTTCAGTTTTTTGAAACATACAAAATTCAGTTTCTTTATGATCCCATTTTAAAATAGGAGCGTTTCCCATGATTACGTAACCCAATTTTGTGCTTAATGCAGCTGGTAGACTGTCTTTACCTACAATCGTTTTACCATTAAACAAAAAGGAACAAATTGAGGCTCCCAGAATACCTGCAATTTTACCAGGCTTCATAAAATCATTGTCCGCCAAAACAATATTTTCAAGATAATCCAAGTTTGAACAATCAACATGCGCAACAGGAAGTTTGTCAACAATGTGGTTGACAACCAAAGCCTTAACTGAAAAGTTAATTCTGTCGTCATGAATAGACCTCATCTTTACCACAACCTGTCCCTGAACAGGGTTTGAATTTGAACCAATACCCGAGAGCAACGTTTTGGATGGACCAACATCCAAATTTAACTGTTGGCAGGTAGCTTTAGTTAATAAGTTACACATAGACCCACTGTCCAAAAGAAATCTGAGTACCCGAGGTTCACCATTATTGTCAAAAACTAAAACTTTGACTGTACTCAGTAGTACTGTGGTGCCATGTGATTCCTCAACTGTAGGATTAATAACTCCAGGTTCCGCACAGAGTGAAGAAAATACCTGATCCACATTGTGAACATTTACAGGAGTCACAATTTCCTTTTCCTTGCCAGAATTACTAGGTATTGGAACACCATTATTAGAACTAGGTTTAGAAAAGGTAGCATGCCTTGTCTTACCAACACCAAAATTGTTGTTATTCTTATTCTGATGGAAGTGTAATAATGTGTTGTGTTTGAGACTACAAATGGTACATTCTAAATTGAGAGAACATTCCGACGCCTTGTGCTGAGACACCAAACAGTTGACACACAACAAATTTTCCTTGGCCACTCTGTATCTGTCCTGTGGAGAGATTTTGAGAAATGCATTACATCTTGGTAAGCTATGGCTACCATTACAAAAAACACAAGTATTATGACTATTATCATTCACATGAAAGGAATGAAGGTTGTGTGATTCCTCAGTAATAGCCAACATATTTTTACCATAGGAACCAGAATTTGTAGAATGACTAAGTCTTGAGAGAAGTTTAGCCTGATTTTCAGAAAAATTTAACAATTTATCAAAGGTTGGTATTTCTTTTGGGTCTAGTGACAATTCAAATAATCTTTTGGAACTATCATCTAATTTTAATTGAGCCAAATAATACAAAATAAATTCACCCAGATTATCCAATTTCAAAGCTTTCAGTGCTGCCACTGTAGAACCAATTTTATCAACAAATGCCCCCAACTGAGCTGAACTTTCACTTCTTAAAGGTTTCAAATTATAAATTGTATCCATGTAATAGGAGGCCAAGTTACGCTTGTCTTCATACTTCTGTACCAAACTCTTCCAGATAACATCATAGTTTTCTTCTGACGGGGGAATGCCTGCACAAACACTCAAGGCTCTACCAGTCAGTTTGGAGAGTAAATACTGAAGCTTATGGGCCTTAGGTATATCCGAACGATCATGAATATTTATTTTGAAAATTTCATGAAACATAGTCCACTCACCAATATTCCCGTTGAAACTGGGTAGCTCTAAGGCTTGTAGTTTGATTGTTGCATGTGAAGCTTGTGTAGCAGCAGGTGTAGTTGAAGGAGCAGTTGCTGAAGCCTTATTAACCTTTTCCCATGTGTACATAATGTACCCCACCATATCCGACACTGTCTCCCATGATGAAAAGTTTGCCTTTGAAGTTGGCTTGAGTTTTGCATCCAGCACAGCAATCTTGTCCACCAGCACTGAATGCTCCGACCTCATGGCCTGTATGCAATGTACTTTTATCTTGAATTGGCTTAGATTGTTACTATCATTGATTTTGGTTGCCAAATCATATACTGTTTGAATGTAACCGAATATTGCTGTAACCTTCTTCCCAAGAACGCCCAACTCTGCTTCCATTTCTGCTGCCTCCATGATTGAATCCCAAATCCCAAGAGTTGTTAAAGCCACGCCACGCTGTTCTCACCAATCCGGCCCGAAGGACCATTTGGTTTAGCCAAATACCATAGAATAAAATAACTTAACAAGAGTCAGTGGACTGTATTTCCAAAGGTGTTTAAACTTTTTATTTTATAAAGGCAAAGACACAATATTATAATAAGGTTTATAACTTAATCAAATTCAAAAAGGGGGCAGAGAGCAGACGACAAAAAAAACTCGTTCCTTTTACCAAAAAAATTATAATGGTTATGTAATAGGTAAACAACGAGCAAAAAAAAAAATAATAATTAATTACCAATAGTTGGTAGACCTAAGGAAAACCAATTAACATAATCTTGGGGTTGGTAGCACCTGAATTACTAGGTGATGGGCACTTTGCATAATCAAACTTTTTGATGGCGTAACCACTCACTATCATTTTAGTTAAAATAATACTCTCTGCAGCAAATAACATTAGTACTGTCGTTTAGATTACTTTAAAGTATTAAAGTTCTAAATGATGTGATGTCCTCATTAAAAAAAAAAAATAATAACAAAGATAAAAAAAATAAATAGAAATTACATAGAAACACAAGAACACAAAACTTACCATCATCAGTCCCGCCAGATGCCCACATAGTCACCGAGAACTCTCCCTCCAAGGTTCGAATTTGTACTTGCTTCTGTTCCCACTTTCTACTGGACTTGTCAATTTGTACCTGAGGGAATTTCAATGAATTTGTTAAGTAAATTTAATATGAAAGGCATGCAATTTTTCAAAAATAAATAAAAACAATATAATACTCTATTTATCCTGCAAGAATGAAACTAAAGAGTCCCTTTACTCTAACAGTCTACCTACTTTGTGTTATTTCATCACAATTTTCACAGACTTGTAGGACTTTTTATTTAAGTCTTGTGTATCACTTTTCCTCACAAGGTATGAGTGTGCACTGAACATATATATACAGAGCAGAAAAAATCCTGCCTGCTGGGGATCAAACTCAGGTCACCATGTGTGCAATGCCTAGCACAATAACTCACTTGGTCATGGTGACTACCAGATTTTAGTAGTAGAGACTACTAGAGATCAGTGTCTTGCCAGAGGACTATAAACAGTGAACTGACTAGCCAACCCTTTAAGCCAAGCTCTAACTTGTACATTTTTAAAGGGTTTAATGGCTTGAAAAGAAAAAGTCCAAGTCCTCGATGATGGTTGATTTCACATAGAAATTGAGACCATCATTCCAAGCTGGCTACAACAATAACAACTAGAGATTAGTCAAATAAAGGAGGAAAAATAAAAAATGATGGTGTAACATTAAAAATACCAGTTACTATGAGAATTTAAAGCTAGGATATCCAATTAGTCCAATTACCCATGTCCTTTAAGGTTATGATCAACTAATGTGTTGATATTGAGAAAAGTCTCCTCCATTCAACCCTTTTCTTTTACATTGTTGTTCTTACCATGTTGGTGTGGTGTGTTGTACTATCTGGCATCTGAATGAGGTGATGATTCTGAGCAGTCATCTGGTGGTGTGCCAGTGATACAGGCACTTGTATGTATTCCTCTTCATACATTTGACTCTCGGGTTCTTCCTGTTTGATGTACTTGTGTTGGATGTAGCTATTGGAGTCTTCGTCATCTTCTTCTTCATCCTCATTGTGAAGCACATGCGCTTCTTCTAGGTAGACTGTGTTGACATCAGAGGGCATGTGAAGGGATTCTTCATAGACTCCTGAGAGATACAGAAAAATGTGAATAAATTAAAGCAGTTGTTACTATTTTCTAATTATTGTGTTGTTGGTTTTTCACCTTTTTACTTTCCTTATTTTAAATTTAATTTGACACATTGAGCAAAACAATTTATCTTCTGATTGTACCTTCAAAATAACTCATTATAAAGTACATAATTAGAATTTTTCATTATTGTTGTATTGTAATTTTTTAACCAAATTTAAAATAAATTAAAATATTCACCATTACCTCATACTTTACTTGTGGTACAAAAACTTACCTAGGTGATCACCGACTATTTCTTCCTGAGATTGTAAGATGATTTCCTCTTGAGGATTGTGAAGAGAATGCATTGGGACCATCATGTCTATGAACAAAAAAGGAAGCCCTCAGTTCTATATAATAATAAAATTATTACGTAAATCATACCATGGATTTCTTATCAGATTCAGATGAAGCCTTATCTATAGTACCAATACCTACTTTATCTGTACATCTATAATTAATTATTGTTGAATTCAAGTGTTCCATTAATAATTGAACTAGGTACTAGGGTATATTGTTTAGAACTGGTATATTGTACCTACATAATTCAGTGTCATTCAATAATTAAATTCACATGAAGTATGGGACATAAATATTTGGAACCTAAGAGCTTTACAAGTAACTCTGCTTTACATTTTTGCTAATGTGATTCAACTTGGAAGAATATATAGTTGCCAATGAAAAAATTAACCACCTCCTCTAGACTTCATTTTTCCAAAGATAATTTTCTTGAATACAGAAGCACCAAAAACTTGTGTCTCCTGATTTTAAATTTAGCCACATGTAGAAGTTTAGGTAAAGAGTAAAGAACTAGTAGAGTAACTATCATGAACGATATGAGACATGAATGAGATATAATATTTAATAGAAATACCATTGGGACCAAATGTGGACCAGCAGTTTGGAAAAGGCAAAGTAAGAGAAGAATAAGAAGAATTAAAAAAAAAATACCTTTAAAACTAACAAAGTTATACCCCCATAAAACATATTATAGAATTCTTAAAATTCCTCATAGACTTTTGAGGAAATAAAATTTTCAAGACAGGACTTAGATCCTGTGTTCAGAGGAGACCAAGAACAAAGGATTCAAGATCCTTAATCAAGGTCATCTCCAATGTATCCTGGGGGCTCATGGAATACAGAGATTTGAAAACCCCTTTATCAGAAAGTACAGGGGTACACTGGTTGAAAACCCCTTAACAACATGTAAACAGTGGGGTGACCCTGGGGTTTTGTTTTGGTCCAATGCAGACTTTCAGTTTCCACTAATGAATGGAATGAATCATACAGAAACAAGTCAAGTCCTGTCTACTATGCATTATTTTTAGACTACAGCAATGAATGCAGTTTATCCAGTTGCAGTTATTTAATAAGTTAAAACATTATTGTCTGTAATTAATGGTTATTGGATTTGTCTTTAAGTAATGGATAATAAAAAAATTGTTTACATTTTGGGCAGTTGTAAACAAAAGATGTACAGGAAATAAATATTTCTTAATTAACGAATTCCCGGACAAATACGGAACTGAGGCGTCATTTAAAGCTAAGCAGAGAAAAGTTCTTACCTTGCTGATCGCATTCGATCGTGGTTTCCACAGTTTCGCACGGTATTTCCACTGGAATCGTAATTTCCACGTCCTGAGGGTCCGGCTGTATTTCAACTTCACTCAAATACTCATTTGACGCCATGTTGTAAAAAATTCAAATTTATAAAGATGGCAGAAAAATGAAAAGGAAATTTTAATGGCCGACGTTCGAAATCAAGAAATGGCGAATAACAAAAAATGGAGTCCTGCTTCATTTAGTTCACTTTATCACCACATATGAGGATTAGAGCGCTAATAGCAGTGACGTCATATTACGTCATGAAATTACTGATTACTTTCAGCCGCAAATTTTCAAACATCAACTTTATGGTTTTGAGTTAAAAACGTGAAAAATCAATGAAAAATCACTCTTTCTCGTTCATTTCATTCAAGTAAATCTAGAAATGATATTTTATTCAATTAATTTACCTAGTTTATTAAATTTGGCATTTTTATTTGCAATTGAAAATATTTTATTTTAAATTTAAGCGCTCTAACTTTCAAATTTCTAATCACCTTTTGAGCTCGTTGTCTAGTTGCGGGAAATTTTAAAAAATGTACACATTTCAAAATTTGAAAAAAAAATCACTCTCAATTTTCTCATAGGAATCCAGGTTTTTTTTTATTTTTTCTATTTCACCTAATACAATAGATATTGTGCAAAAAAGTATTGATATGAGATAGCATTAGTGTTACAATATTACATGTACCATGGAAGAAAGTATATTTTTAATTTTACTGTGTCTGGTGATGCTAGGGGGCAGTTACTTTGCTGGATCCATACCATTGGTTGTGTCTCTGTCAGAGGTAAGAACATTATTTAATATTTATCTCAGTTTTGATTGATAGCACATATGTTTGAGCTGGGTTTCGTGGAATCAACAGATAACTGACAGCAATGTCAACTATTGTGAGTGATCCTCTTTATCCATAGGCACATACATATGTTTAGTAAAATTATCAACAGAAAAGTAAAGCCCCATGATGAAAATGATAAGTTTTCCCTGTCAGTATTTTCAACAATCTTAAATGATCCTGCATCATCTATAATATTGTTCCTAGTTAAAAATAGAGGCCATTAATTGAGAAAAATACTAAAAGAATGCACATATGATAAGACAAAAGAATGAAAATGAAAAGTTTTCCCTGTCAGTATTTTCAACAATCTTAAACAATCCTGCATCATCTATAATATTGTTCCTAGTTGAAAAAAAGAGGCCATAACTTGAGAAATATACTAAAAGAATGCACATACATGATAGGGGTATTAAATTTAGGTCAAGAAAAAAATCAATTTGGTTTGGCTTTAATTTACCCATCAGCTAAAAGTTTCTTGTGTCAGACTTATCAAATTCCTGTATGTTGTCATAGTACCTAAATCATATCAGGTATTGACAAAAAAAGTTGGATACAATTCTATGACCTGTCAAATAAATTTATGTTTAGAATTTCTTGTTCCTCCTGAATATTATTTATTTGCCATTCTGATAATGATCAGTTTATTTTAATTTAGAGTGGGCCAGCCAGAATTTGAGTTCTTCTCACCAAAGTACCTTCTTCATACTTCAAATGTGTAATGTTTTTTATTATAATATATAATGCATTTCACAATTATTACTCAAACTCACTTTACAAAATCTTTCTTGAACTTGGGGCTCAAACCACTGACCTCGAGTCAAGCTACTGAGGTTTAAGCACTTGTCTTTTCTTAGCATATATATTTATTAATAATTTCTTTTGGTCATATTTTTCTCCTCTATTTTCTTTTCCAGTCTAAACTACAAACAGTTTCAGTATTTGGTGCAGGTCTGTTGGTTGGAACTGCACTAGCTGTCATTATTCCCGAGGGTGTAAGAAGTCTACTCTCATCAGTTGAAGCACGTGAGTTTTGGGGTGGATGTTGTCATGACTAACAACACTCTGTTAAAATATTGAAATGGTTTTTCCCAGGACTGAAGGCACTTGGTTTAAAATCCAAACCTGAGCCTAATTTAGTTGAAGAAAAAAAAAAAATGATTTCTTATACTTTTTCCTTCAATTTCTTTAACTTTGTTATTTTTTCTTGTCTTGGATTTATGATAGTCTTTTAGTTTAGATACTTGACTATTTTTATACCATATTTATTGTTTCCAGCTGCTCCATCTACAACCAATGGTGTTAGTGTGGCTGAGATAAAAGAAGAAGCCCAGGATCTACATGCCCTCATTGGCGTTACTCTCATATTGGGATTTGTACTCATGCTTCTCATTGACCAGATATCCAGTGCTAAAACTAGAAGGGGTAAGTTGAGAACAAATTTTTTTCTACAACTTTGTATGAAATTGAAAAAATATTTAATAAATTTTGTTGAATGTTTTACTATTTTGTTAGATGTTAGTCCTCTATCCTAGAATGTCAAAAAGAGGATTTTTTTTGTTAGACAAATTAATGATCTTGACATATTGTTCATAGAACATGCAAGACCAACCCCAGACCCCATTTTCTACCTAAAAACTGATAGTAAAAAAATACATATTTGCATATCTTAGACATAGAAAGTGAACTTAAGGATGCTCAAACTGCTGAAAAAATAATATATATAACAACCAAAACTCATAAAATGTACCTTTGTTTCCAGACATAGAGAGTGGTCTTGGCAGCAATAGTGCAAAGATAACGGCTACTCTAGGTCTGGTGGTTCACTCTGCAGTGGATGGTGTAGCATTGGGGGCTGCGGCTACCACTACTCATACTGATGTAGAGATGATTGTTTTTATAGCTATCATGCTGCATAAAGTAAGACCTGTTTCCCTCCTTTTATTTATATTAGTAATTACTTTTTTTTTAAATCATGCTTTGTAAACTACAAAGAGAGTTGAGTCAAATTTAGTCTGTAAGTAAATACATGGAGTCAACAAATGTACACTTAACAGCTAACAGCAGTTAATTCTGCTGTTGATTGTATATTAAAATTATAAAACCAGGTAGAAAGGAAAGTGTTTTTTTCATTATTGAAGTTGAAAAGTTATCATATTTGTGTTTATCACTTTCGTGATGTCACAACTACTCAAACTCGCTTTACTAAAACCATGCTGAAACCGGGACTTGAACCACTGACCTCTAGGTTACAAGTCCGCCGCCTTATCGATCAAACTACTGAGGTCGGTTTTTTTTTAAATTATTGTTTCATAAATAAAAATGAAAAGTACTTGTACCTTCAGAACGTAAAATCTATACTGTAAAAAGAAGAACACAAATAAAAAAAAACACTTAATACCAGAAAACACCTATAAACACAAAAAAAAGAAAAAACCTTTTCTGAAAATTTTAATAAAAAAGATCCACTTTATTCTATTCAGTACTATTCTATCTCGCATTCTCAGGCTCCTGCAGCGTTTGGTCTAGTCACATTCCTGCTTCATGAAGGCGTGGACAGGAAGAGGATTAGGAAACATCTGTTGATATTCTCACTAGCTGCTCCTACGCTGGCTATTGTCACCTTCTTTGGAATTGGGAAAGTAAGTTATGACTGGTCATTCATAATTATATGTTGAGACCATTTGTCAAATAAAATAAAGTGTTTGTCAGAATGTATCTTGGGAATTATAATGGAACTTCCAGTCTTGCACTCTCACCACTTAACCACTACTGCACAAATTATGTTTGATTTTTTAAAAATGTTTTCATTATCTATTTAGACTACCTTTTTCATTTATTTTACTGAACAGTATTTACTTATTTTATTGAACAGTTACCTCAGCAAATATGCTGAATTGGAATCAACCATTCTGATGTACATTTTTCATTTTGATGTAACTATTATTCCAAATAAAGGTTTATTTTATTATTATTGAACAGTTACAAGTTTAAACTATAAAATACTTAGTTTATAGATGTTTGAGAATTTTTTTCTCTCATATTTTTAATATTTTTTGTCTCAATCAACTTCTGATTTGTTTCTCCCATTATTGGGAAGAAACTATTCTCGGCTAAAAGAAACTGTTATTATTTCATTGTATCCAACCTTTCTTCTCTCGTTCATTCATTTCCATTTGCTTGTACTAATTTTTTTGTTTTTTTAATTTTATTTTTTATTGTTAGTTTACCTTACGGTGTACACAATTTTCTTAAATCTAGTCTTAAAACTAACTTGATATAATATTATATTTACTTATTCTAAAATAAAAAATAAAAATAATAATAATAATAATAATAAATGAGGAGAAGATAAGTAGGTATTGAAATTTTGAATTCCATTGTTTGATTTCTTCGGTTTTCAGGAAGGCAAGGAGACTCTCTCTTCAGTGAATGGGACAGGTCTGGCCATGCTATTCTCAGCCGGAACATTTCTCTACGTCGCCACTGTCCATGTCCTACCGGAGCTGACGTCACGCTGTGGTGGAACACTGCGAATGAACCAGCTCTTCTGCCTTGTGTTGGGTATATTCCTGCCCTCTTTTCTCACTCTGGGTCACCACCACTAGGATCAATGGAAATGAACCGAGAAAGAGCTGTTGGGACATGCATTGGTTCTTTAGAAAGTGAACCCTCTTCTGTTTTGTTCTTAGCATATTCGTGTCTTCTATGCTCACATCAGGGCATCACCATGCATTTTTGCTTCATTTGAATTTGATTAATCAGATCAAAGATTTGATTAATCAGCAAAGAGCTGTTACAAAAATAAATGGTTCTTTAGAAAGTGAACCCTCTTCTGTTTTGTTCTTAGCATATTCGTGTCTTCTATGCTCACATCAGGGCATCACCATTGAGAACTGGAACACTAGAAATGAACCGAGAAAGAGCTGTTGGGACATGCATTGGTTCTTTAGAAAGTGAACCCTCTTCTGTTTTGTTCTTAGCATATTCATGTCTTCTATGCTCATTGCTCACATTAGGCCATCACTATTGAGAACTGGAACACTAGAGATTAATCAGCAAAGAGCTGTTACAAAAATAAATGGTTCTTTAGAAAGTGAACCAACTCTTTGTCGTGGACATATATTTCTGCCCTGTTTCCTAATGCTAGCATTCACCATTAAGGACTGAAACACTTAGAAAGAGTTTTTCAAAAAATGAGTGAAAAATGTACAAAGTCTTCTGTTTTGTCGTGAGCATATTCTTGCCCTCTTTCCTTATGCTGGTAGTCACCATTAGGAAGTGCAAACAATGGGCATGAATCTTGAATCATGAATCTGAATCAGATCTTTAACTCAAGAGGTTGTATAATTTAATGCTAAATCCTGATTGATTCATTAGTTCTTACAATAATAATTTTAGATCTTTCTCACGTGTCAGATTAATTGTATCTATTTATGAAAACATTAATAACATAGTAATATCAGTATTGATTCTTTATTATTTTACTTAAAATGAAATTCCCATAAAAATTTCCTGAATAAAAAAAAACATGTTTTTTTATATTTGGGTTAAAGTCGCTTTCAACTGCATGGTCATATCTCGACGAGATTGTTAACCTCCATTCGCAGGAACCTCATTAATGATCTGAATGACCATTTTATTGATCTTCACCCTATGTAAATGAGACTTTTAGAGCCCAGAAAAACAGATTGGTCCACAGATGATCTCTCATCCTGATACCAAACATGTGCAACATTGCTTGACACAAGTGGTCAGAAAAACCGGTGATTCCAAAGGGCTCACAAATAGATTAATTTTACATTCCATAAATGAAAGCTCGTGCAGTATTACAGGATTTTAGTTGGACAAAATATTATTTTCTCTTGTGATATAGACATATTGTACATAATAGAATCTATTTGCATTTTTTAATTTATTTTTTTTGTTTTATGTAGATGTACCTCTTTATTTAGATGTATTATGTTTAAAATAATAATAAATTTTGGTAGATACTACAGTAAAATATCTATATGTTTAAGTAAATTAATTTAAAAAAAGACATCATGTAGGTAGTTCTTGAAAAAAAAAGGAAAAGTGAAAAAAAAAAACACCCAATAAAAAAATCAGTCAAGTAAATATTATTATTATTATTAATACAAAAACTTTTTTAATTCTATTAAGTTCAAAATAGGTATTATACCAAGATTCTGGATTGTTCTTTCATTTTTAAATTTAGAAAAAAATATTTTATGTTTGGACTTTTTTAAACCTAGATCAATTTATTAGTTTACAGAGTAATTCAGAACTCCTCATTTTGGTCTCTCATTTGATTTTGAAATTTTCATTTAAACATCATATTAAATTTAAATGATGAGTCTTATTATTGACAGAATATGTTTTGCTTGATATTTTATTTTTTAACATTTGTTAAATAAGACGAGAAAAGGGTATGAAAACGAATTTAAGGTATTTATCATGACCTAGAATTTAGAAGTGCCAAGTTAAAAAAAAAAAACATGTGTCTTACAACTCATACAAAAGCCATTTAAAACACATCATTAAAGCGGTTTCATGGCTGGCGGTGAGTGTTTAACTACTACAAAGAGATTAATGTATTCTTAGATTTCAACCACCTCACAAAGTCACAAGGGATTTCCTGTGCTTAACTAGCCCTTGTAAAAGTTAGCTCTATGAAGGACTGAAAATATTGCCGTTTGCTATGTATGCTTGTGTTTTTCTAGGGCTTGGATGGACCAGAAATAGTAACATAATATTAGGTGCCAGGTCAACTCGAGTGCATAGGAAGGTGTTTTATCGATTTTATTATTACAAATTTTCGTTGATTTTGGGGTTCGAACCATTGCAAGCAAACATCTTACCATTGATGTAATTGTGGGCTAAAAAGTTTAAAACACTGCCTTTATTTTCGACTGTTAGGAATTTCAAAACACCCTGGTGAAGTTTTTTTCTTCTTTCAGGGGACGAAAGTTCCTTTCAATGGCCAAGCTCAAAATTAGAGATGGGGCTTTTACCCTGCATTCGATGGAAACTTGCCAACAAGTGACCCACAACATGACCCAGCCTGGAAAAGTCAGCATTACAGGGTTCGAATTTTAATAGTCACCCATCCAAGTCCTAACCTTGTTGGATGTTCCTCGACTTCAGTGACACAGCAAGAAATGAGTATATTCATCGACCCTGACTGAATGAGATGTTATCTGCAAGGAACACTGATGAACTCAGTCGCAAGGAGCAATATTAGAAGCGGGTGTTAAGCACAAAGAATAACCCATAAATTATCAGGCGCTTTATATGATTTCCAACATTACCTCTGTGGTCCTTCTGTCAGCTGTATCGAAATGAATCTTCGCGGGTCTTTTGATTTTTGTTCTAACGTCCAACCTTGGGCTTAAATTTTTTAATTATGAAACCTTAATTACTTTAAACTTTCCTGGTTTCTAGTTTTCTTTTCAGCATTTAGCTTCTTTAAAATTCAAAGCACGTACCAAAAACTACAAAATTTAAGAAGAAATACAAGACATTTTACTTTCCTGTTTTCCAAAAAAAAAAGTTACCTAATCGGAAATTGAGAAAATTCATACCCACTGAAAAAGTTGCAGTGTTGAAGAAGATAAAACTTGTGTAAGTGTTTCTAACCATGACTAGAGAGATGGAGAATAACATGATGATAGTATCTGAAAAGTGAAAGAAAATGGAGAAAGTGAATAGGGAGTGAATGTTTAAAAAAATAATGTAAGCCGAGAGACAGGTAAAAGAGTTGAAGAGAGAAGGTGGATTAAGCCCGTAATCCAGAGATCATGAGTTTGATCCTCAGTAGGAGCAGAATTTTCACACAGAAAATTCTGTTCCCTCCATACATATGAGGCTGGCATTTCTGGCCCTACCCAGGCTGGGTGAGGTTAATGTGGGTAGCTGGTACAATACCCAGCAAATGGAGGGTAAAACCTCTTTCCTAATGTAGTATATTAAATCAAATGAAATCGTTGTTGTTAGGAAGGGCATCCAGCCATCTAAAACCAACCAACTTCAACCATGAGGTTTAACAACTTCAACCCTGCTTAATACGTTTGTTACCAAGCCAATTTTTTCAAGTTTTACGTAGGGACCAGGCGGTAAAGTTGCTGTTGCATCCTGGGGACCAAATTTCAGTCCCCAGGTTTTTTTTTGCATATTTGGCATCGTATTTGTACTCGATCCTATATCTGTTCTAATACTAACAACCTACCTCCAAAAGGCCATATATGGATGTCCGGTCCCTCGTTAAAATTTTGAAACAACCACATGTGTGTTTTCGGTCCCAAAGAAAAACACAAAAACATCCACATATGGCCGTTCGGTAACGAACGTTTTAAGCAGGATATGACAGAGTAAAAGAAAATTATGTATTTGACCAATTTGAACCAAATATTGTGTATTTTTTTTTTTTTTTTCAATATAAATCCCACTTTGGGCATTTATTGATACATTACAATCTAGATTAAATCTAATAAGCAATTTTATTCTAAAAAGGTTATAGTAAAAAGTAAAATATATGTACATAAACATAAATATTCTTAAGTCTAGTTGAGGTGGTTACATTTTGCGCTGTACCGTTACGAAGTATAAAAGTAATTTATACTAAATCAAATGGTTTCTTCCTCTTTAATCTTCTAACTAGGTCTGAAACATTGAGAAGATGGACGGCCTCAATATTTTCATGTACCTCTAGCCTCTGTTGATGTTTTGAGGCATAAATTTGCATTGTTTCTCTAACTGACTCAACGCCCAAGTCGCGGTGCAGTAAGTTGTTCCTAATGTACCATGGGGCATTGACAATGTCCCTTAGCACTTTGTTCTGAAATCTCTCTATAATGAGTCTGTTGGATGCGCTGGTACAGCCCCAAAGCTGGATACCATAGGTCCAAACTGGTTTCAGGACCTGGTTGTATAGTAAAAGTTTATTCTCGATGGGAAGTGGAGAGTAGCGTCCCATTAGCCATTTCATCTTGTTGTACTTCATATCAAGTTGAGTTCTTTTCTTCTTTACGTGTTCTTTCCATTTCAGTTTTGCATCGAGAGTCATTCCCAAGTATTTCGCTTGATTCGAGAAGGGAATGATTTTGTTATTGATGTAAATCGGTATGTAGGGCTGATTTCTGTTGGTAAAATCCACATGAACCGACTTACTATCATTTAGTCTTATTCTCCATTTTGAAGTCCACCTTTGAAATCTGGAGAGGGTTTGGTTGAGTTCTGATGATGTTTCTTCGGTATTATCTCCAACTACCAAAAATGCTGTGTCATCAGCAAATGTGGCAATAGTGTTTTCTTCTTCCTCGGGCATGTCACTTGTGTACAATAGATACAAGACTGGTCCAAGTACGCTTCCTTGGGGAACGCCTGCACATATTTCTTGTAGTTCAGAATATGCATCTTCATGTTTAATTCTAAAATACCGATTTGAGAGGTATGATTCAAGAATTTTGGCAAGTTTTTCTGGCAACATTTTTTTCAACTTGAATTTCAAGCCTTCATGCCATACTTTATCAAAAGCTTTAGTTACATCTAGAAATACTGCGGAGCATACTTTCTTTTCTTCTATTGATTTTTCTATCAGATGAACAAGTCTGTGCACTTGTTCTATGGTAGAATGTTTTGTTCTGAACCCAAACTGATGGTCTGGTATGAGTTTCTTGTCAAAAATGACTGATGTTAAGCGCTTGTATAAAAGTTTTTCGAACAATTTTGATAGCACAGGGAGCAGAGAGATGGGTCTATAAGACTTCAGCTCCTCGGGTTGTTGTCCTGGTTTCTGAATCATGATTACTTCAGCAATTTTCCATAATTGCGGCACATATTGTATCTTGAAAGCTGCGTTTATTATTTGTGTTATCCTAACGCAAGCTTTCCGAGGGAGTTCCTTGAGGACTTGACCTGTTATTAAGTCATATCCAGGGGATTTTTTCGGATTAATTTCTTTATCAATTGTTCTCTGTAGCTCTCTTACTGTTATGCAAGGGATATAGTAATCCTCTTCTTGATATAGCATATGTGGAAGAGGTTGTTCATTTGAATCTGGTTCGTTAGGATTAAATATTTTTGATAAATATTTAGCAAATAGTTGACATTTATTATTATTATCACGGATCCATTTACCCTCCGAGTCTCTCAATGGTGGAGATTGATTAATGGGTCTTTTGAGTGGTTTAATGGCTTTCCATAATGAGTAGTCTGAATTTTGATCTGGGGAAAGCTCACTAAGAAAGGTATTAATCGATTCCTTTTTTAAATCTTGTATTTCTTTACGCACCTTTTCTGATAACTTATTGTAAATTGTTTTATGCAGAGGGTAGCGAGTGTTCTGCCACTTCTTCCGTGCTCTCCTTTTTTCTTTTATGAGTGTAACAATTTCTTTGGGGTAATTTATTCCATGAAGTTTCTTGGAAACTTCAGGTGTATTGTCCCACGCAGACTTTTGTATAGCATCAACAAGATCTTCAAGAGCTTGATCGATTTGGTCTTCCGTTTCCAGAGGAGAATTTAAGGTTATTCTCTTTGATAGATTTATTTTGAAGCTGTCCCAATCAGTTCTTTTGTTGACCAGAACTGGATTGTTTGGTTTTGTGATAATATTTTCGCTGATGGTAAGAACAATAGCCGAGTGATCAGAGCACAAGTCAAGATGTTCATCAATCTTCATGTGGTTAGCAGAAATATTTTTGTAGATAAAAAAATCTATTAGATCTGGTATTTTTTGAGGGTCTGTTGGCCAGTAAGTGGGTTTTCCTGTGGATACATAGTCTCCATTATTTTCTTTCAAAGTCTTAAAAAGAATTTTTCCTCTTTCAGTTGTCATGCGAGAGCCCCAATGTAGATGCTTTGCATTGAAATCTCCGCCTATGATGAATCTATTGCCAATTTCTGTGAAAATTTGATTGAGATCATTTTCTGTTAATCTTTTCCCAGGAGGACAGTAGATACTTGCAATTGTTATTGGAGCCTGCATTGTATGGACTGCAATAGATGCCAGTTGTATGCTTTCAGTTTGAAACTTGAGGTCTTCATGATGTTTTAGGTGTTCTTTAATGAATATACCACTACCCCCACGAGCATTATTACTTGGATGGATGGTATGATAAAATGTATAACCCTTTATTTGGCAAAAGTGTTGATCTGTCATGTGTGTTTCACTGATGAGGCACACGTCAATATTATTTAGTTCTAGTATCACTTGGAGCTCATTTTTTCTTGCTATGAGTCCATTAGCATTCCAGGCAAGAATAGATATACTCTTCATGATTTTTTAGGTTTTGGGCCCGGTTTTGACCGGTTTTCAATTTTTTCTACTCTTTCTTTCATATTAAGTATTTCTATCTTTAGGTCTTTTATACCAGCCAAGATTAGTTGAATATCACTTTGGCTGGTTTGTGATCCTACTACCTTTGCGTACGAAACTCCTCTTTGTACTGCTCTGAGGGGTTCTTTTTGACCTTGAGGAGGTCTTACAATGTTTTCTTGTTTACTTGGCAAGAAACTTGCCCGGATATTTTTGGATTGCATATTTTTTCTTTTTTGCAGTTCTCTGGCAACCATGCAGCCTCTATAGCTGGCTGGATGGTCACCACCGCAGTTGGCACATTTGGCACGTGCCTCACTGGATTTGTTGCAATGTGCGGTCAGATGACCTTGTGCACATTTAACACAGCGAGGTTTTTTATTACAGTGATTTTTAGTATGGCTAAATTCCTGACAATTTTTACATTGAGGAATTATTTTGCTACCTTTCATAGGGCATATCTGTACAATCTGTCTGAGGATTTCTGGAATCCTGTAGATGCTGTCTATATTTTCGCTATTATCAAAGGATAATATAAACATATTTAAGGGTTTTTTCTCTTTTGCTGAGAATTTAGCATCAGCTTTTATTATTTTGAACCCCTTTCTTGTCAGGTATTCAATAATTTCCTCTGGCTCGGTTGTGTAATCAAGTCCTTTGGCCATGACTCTAATCGGGCGAGTTTGTTTGTTCTCATAAGTATGAAACATGAGATTTTCTTTCTGGAGAATTTGCACCGTTTTACGGTAACTCTCTCCGTCCTCAAGATTTATTTTGACTTTGTTGTTATCAACTATTTTAGTGGTATAGTTCTCAGGTCCTATTTCAGTATTCACGATATTAGTAAGACTAGAGATCTTACCTGGCTTATCGACAAATATTGGTGGGGGCTTTCGGTCTTCAGGTCGAGTCCAATTTTTGCCTTTTTTGTTGGCGTTTTGTTGTCCTGAGGTTCTTTTCTTCTGTTTCTTCTCTTGAAGAATCCAGTTGGTCTCTGTGTGCAACTCCTCTTCGTCAGTCTCGTAGAGAGGTTTGACAGTTACTTGAGATGACTTGGATTCTGTACTCAAGGTAGCTACAGCTACCACTTTTTCTGACATGCAATTTTCAAATGATTGCAATAACTGCCTGATTGCTTGCTGCAGTGGTTCACTACCAGGCGGGAATGTCCAGGCATTAAAGAAGCTTCTTAGCGCTTCTAGTGCCTGGGCATGGCTGGTATTTGCTGCTGCCTGGGTATTCGCTTCATTTGACGGTCCACCAATTGCTGCCATGGTGTGGTCCGGCATATAGTTGCGTGTAAGGCTCTGACAGGTCAGGGCGCGCCTACGTGACGGCCCTGATATCAGATCCTGCACATAACTAACACTCACTTAGTACAGTTGAAATTTACATTGTTTATAATAATCTGCTGTCACTAGAACGGATTGTATGATGTTACACATTCCTTTATCACTACGTCACTCTGACATTGGACTAGATAAATTATTGTTTACTTTTGCAAAATAATACGAAAGTGAAAACTAGAGTATGCACGGCACGACCGTACTCTATCACTGCTGACTCGAGACTATTGTGTATTGTGTATTTGAAATACTTTCTGCAGGTGTTTTGCACACATCTTCTAACAGCTCTGTTTTAATGATTATTTTCTAGTATGTGATGTGCTATTCAAGATGGATCTCAGCAAGGACAAATCAGTCATGGGTAGCTCAAGGGAACCTAGGAAACGCAAATCACTCTTGAAGGGACCAAATTCTCAGTCATCCACTTCCAGCAAGACAAGTGTATTAACAACCATTGGGAAAACTCTCATGGACTCTGCTGTGAATGATTACTATGCACAAACAGTTAGTTCTCAATTTATGACACATGAAACTGATGCGTTGGATATATCTTTTCCATGGAAAGATAGAGGGTCTGAGTCTCTGATAAGTCCATATATTAAAAAACCTAAGCTAATCCTAAAAAGTGAAATATGTGGTAGTTTAAGTACCGAGAACTTATTCACTAGTTGTTTTTCTCAGAAAAGAGAACTATCTCCAGATTTTTCTGTAAGAATATGTAATGAAAAAATATCTGTACAGATTCTGTAAGGACAATAATATCTTCACAGAAAAGATCACTCTCTCCTGATTTTTCTGATAGAGTTCAGAACTCTGAATCTCCTTCTCAGCTAATTGTAACCAGTATTTCAAAGAAGATAAAAAATCATGGTCATTATAAAACAAACTCAACCAACAAGACTCAAATGGATCTGTTTGCAATATTTTCTCAGGAAGAGTCTGATTCTTCAATTAAGCTGATTTCTAAAAAACCCAAACTTGATGAGAGTGAAGTTTTTAACAAAAGTCAAGAAAAGGATAATACATATGCATCTGATGATGACAAAATACAAGAAATTCAAATTTACGATGAATCTATCAGTTCTCCAACTTTTCTCAATGATATATTTGAAAAAAATATATCAAATTCAACTATTGAGGAAACCTATTCACAGCCTGTGAAATCATTAGCAGAAAAAATAGAACAGATCAAAGCACAGCATGCCCAAATGAAGGAAGCCATGAAAAGAAAGTCCAATTTGTTTGAAGAAAATACATTGATTCCTCATGTACCTTGTATGGAAGGTATGTCTAGTCAAAAGCTCAGCACAGCTTTCAACTGTTCAGAATTAGAGACTATTGAGACTAGTCCAAATCACAAAGTTGATCAGTGGTTGAACAATCATTTGAATAAAGGAGCATCAGCTTCTTCTAGTCCTTTAAATTATGTTGAATTGAAAATTGAAGATTATGATAGTCCTGAGAAAGGAAACAATTGTATGGAAAAAGGGATAGAGATTCCTGACATCAATAAAGAAAATCTTGATCCATCAAGCACTGTGGAACCAAGATTCTTAGACACCCAGAAAAGTGACCCTCTTGATTTAGAAGACTGTGTAAATAATCATCAGTTGATTGAATATGTTAATTCAGAACAAGCCAAACATGAAAATACTTTCAGGATAATAGAAGTAAACACTGAGAAATCAAATGCAATATATTTTAACAAGACTGATGAAACATTTGAGTGTACTCAAATTCATAAGAAAATTGAAGAAGTAAATTCAGAAGAGGTAGGATGTGAGACTAACTACAGAATTATAGAAGATGTGAACACTGAGAAGTGTGATGAAACAATAGTGGAAAATCAAAATACTTATAGGCAAATTGAAGAATTCAACACCGAGAAACATGAAAGAACACTTTGTTCTGAAACAATTGACCCTTTTGGAATAGAATGTTCTGATTCTCCAGAAATCATCAAAGAAGTAGAATCAGCAGCTCGTATTCTTATGTCATTTAGTCAATCCCATGAAAATGATAATGACACTAGTATGAAAAAGAAAATCAAGTTCAAACCAGGTTCTCTGGGTGCTCGTCTCCATTTGGAACTGAAAAAACAGAAGTCAGCTGCAGAGATCTGGAATTATGAGGTGACAAAAGCCTCACAATCACAAGACAGTAACACCCTGGCAGAGTTGTTCAGGGAAAGACTTGATCTGACAATGGTGAGCTGTTGGAGTGAATATTCTCACATAATCGTAAAAGCTGTGAAAACGAAGAAAATCTCAGATGAGTCAGACAATCATAACACTGTTTTATTGCTGCTGAAAAGCTCAGATTTTCCAAAGCGGTTCCAACAGAAGGAAGGACAGAACTTTTCCATTTTTCCTCCCTGGAACAGTCAGTGGGTACCAGAACTTGGTCAGTCTTGTCTCACCAACATTCAGAGAATAAAATTCAGTTCAACAAGCAAATCTTCTATTCAGGAGATTAGAACCGAGAGAAGTCTACCACTTGATCTAATGGATGAGGATTTTTATATTAAACTCATTGGATTAGAAGGTGGGCTAATCAAGAATGAGAAATGACTATGACTGATAGAAGTAATCTCGGTGGTGTAGTGAAAAGTTTCATACTCACAGAACTCCACATTTTTTTTTTTTTTTTTTTTCTCTACAGTACAAATTTAAGTTTCCTGTGTTCCAACAGTACACTTATAATGATGTAATTTCTTCTCGATTCAAAGGCTTCAGATGTAAGTTGTAGCCCGTGCTGACTTTGTGGACATCAAAATAATGTCCATTTGAAGATTGGCAGTGGGCCAAAAATAATCCCATACAGCCACTTTATTTTTAGTAAAGATTACATACATATTACATAATACACTTTAACATACCAAAACGTTAGATGTTGGTATTTCAATTTTATTTGTTTTCAAAGAGTACCTATATTTCTGTTAATCATGTAACTGTCTTGAATATCTGTAGATTAATGAGAAATCAGTCTTTTATTTTTTATATAACATTTTGTTTCTTATCATTTTTCATGTCTCGAAATGGGAACAAATTTACTTGTCCAATATTTTCCTCTTTAAGAAATGAAAGGACCCTGTAAAATATATTTTGTTGGAAAATCTTGTGCCCACATTAGTTAAGGAACGATGTGGTTTTATTTTATTTTTAAATTTTAATACAAAGATTTTATTTTAATTTGTTTCTTATTATTTACCTTAACTGTATCTCAGTTAGTTTATTACTGTCAATGTTTAAATGACTAAAATAAATTGTTCCTTTTTTATATTGTGATAAATTAATTTTCAGTAGGTACTTCAAGCTGTGTATGTCTGAATTAACAGGCGATTTGTAAATTCTCCATTTCACAACATGGTACTGAGCAATTGTAAAGTTACAACAAGCAATTGTAAAGTTAACATAGCAAAGAGCCAGTGTTGTTGTTTGCAAAATATTCAGTACTGCACAGTAATTTTTACAAATACTTAGGTAGCATTTCCCTTTACTTCCAATTTTCTGACTATCATTAAAGACTTTGTCATTTATGAACTTCCCAACATTTGATTTAATGCCAACATTAATTCCACGGCAATCAAGTGATTTAATAAAAAAAAAAAATTAACAAAAATAAAAACAATTGCAATTTTCTCTATAGCTATATTATGTACCACACGAGGTAAATTACTGTGAAAATTAATGCTTGAAGTACCTACATAATTTGACTTTTCAATTGACACATTTTGTGATTTATTTTTTAAACTTGTGCCATTTTAGTACTGGGCTTTCTTTAATGCAAACCTTAACTATGTACTATTCAAGACTTGTATTGAGCTCTGACATTACCTTAGATTTATTTATTCACAAAAAAATGTTGCTTTATTTTAAGTATTTCACTCGTAAAAATACATGGGTCCATTTCGCCAGCACCACCACCTTTAAAATGTAATGTTTTTTTTACATGGCTAATTTGTGCTTATTTTGTGCTTCTTTGTGCTTCAAACCCCGAATTTTGTGCTTCAACGATGAGGGCGCTACGCCCATTTCAATTTGGTGGTGCTGGGGAAACGGTAGAACCACCACTTTCGAAACGTAATGTTTTTTTTACATGGCTAATTTGTGCTTATTTTGTGCTTCTTTGTGCTTCAAACCCCGAATTTTGTGCTTCAACGATAAGGGCGCTACGCCCATTTCAATTTGGTGGTGCTGGGGAAACGGTAGAACCACCACTTTCGAAACGTAATGTTTTTTTTACATGGCTAATTTGTGCTTATTTTGTGCTTCTTTGTGCTTCAAACCCCGAATTTTGTGCTTCAACGATAAGGGCGCTATTGCGATTTTTCGGAGACCCCCCTCCCCCACACCCATTTCCCCAGCACCACCACTTTTGATTCGTAATACTTTTTTGATGTCAAATTAATCCTTGAATTTTGTGCTAATTTGTGCTTCAAACCCCGAATTTTGTGCTTCAACGATAAGGGCGCTACGCCCATTCCACTTCGGGGGCCCCTGGGGAACCACCAGAACCACCACTTTCGAAACGTAATGTTTTTTTTACATGGCTAATTTGTGCTTATTTTGTGCTTCTTTGTGCTTCAAACCCCGAATTTTGTGCTTCAACGATAAGGGCGCTACGCCCATTTCAATTTGGTGGTGCTGGGGAAACGGTAGAACCACCACTTTCGAAACGTAATGTTTTTTTTACATGGCTAATTTGTGCTTATTTTGTGCTTATTTGTGCTTCAAACCCCAAATTTTGTGCTTCAACGATAAGGGCGCTACGCCCATTTCAATTTGGTGGTGCTGGGGAAACGGTAGAACCACCACTTTCGAAACGTAATGTTTTTTTTACATGGCTAATTTGTGCTTATTTTGTGCTTCTTTGTGCTTCAAACCCCGAATTTTGTGCTTCAACGATAAGGGCGCTATTGCGATTTTTCGGAGACCCCCCTCCCCCACACCCATTTCCCCAGCACCACCACTTTTGATTCGTAATACTTTTTTGATGTCAAATTAATCCTTGAATTTTGTGCTAATTTGTGCTTCAAACCCCGAATTTTGTGCTTCAACGATAAGGGCGCTACGCCCACATAAAGTTCTCAACAATTGTCTACAAATTCTCTCCCTAACCTTGTGAACTGCACAGTGTAGCCAGATGTTCAAACATCTCTGAGCATGCAGGGTACCATTCAATTTGCGCGTGGGATTTTTTCATTCCGTATGTATTCAAATTATTGAACAAAGCATATAAATTAACTATTAGCAAAACGATTAGTATCTAAGTAACTACTAAACATAGTAAAATTAAATAGATATGTATCTAAATAGATATGTATATGTATCTAAATGGATGTATATTATGTATAATAATAATATAAAGATCATAACGTTAAATTATGTTCATCAGAGATACTTGAATGCTTTATTATACTTACTTAATATGAATTGATGTTTCATCTATCCTTTATTTTTCGAGGGATTAAGTTTTCTGAACAACAACAAAAATAAATTGCCTACCATACCCTAATCAGGCTGGGCACGAACCAATTGTAAAATTAATTAAAGATCCCACTAAGAAAAAGTCATTGCAACAAATTTCAGTGAGCTATACGGGGATAAAGGGGATACGGATTAAATTCAGAGAAACCCAGGCCTGGGTGATACTGTATGGAAGTGGAAGCTCTGTATAAGATAATATACTATGTATATACAATATACCTATTCATTAGTAAATAATATACAATATACTCTAAGAAAAAAAATGCTAACGAAAAACTTTAGGTAAGGGGTAGGTCGATACTAAGACATATTCCGTGGTTTAACGATTGTGACTATAGCCCGAGGTCTAGAAATCCTTAGTTCAATCTCGGGTTGTGCTAAAAGATTCTACCAATTTTTTTCCTCCCAACACGTGAGACCGCTATTTCGGGCCAACCTAGGCTGATAGAGATTAATTGATATTTATTTCGCAATCTTATTGCCTTTTTCACATATTTAAAACAATATTCTGCACTCCTTTTTGTACATACATCATTCTCGTCCAACATACATCCTGAGATCATTGAAATTGATTTCTTAGTGGTTGTGTAGATATCTTTGTGAAAAAACTTGAATGACACTAAAATATATCAAAAAGATTGACATTAATGAAGTTTAAAATTAAAAATATTTGAAGAATTTTGAGAGAGAAAATTGAAAACTGCAGCCGTACAGGCGCCTGGCTAAAAGTATAGTAGATTAATATGAGTAGTTGGTACGATTTCCAGCGAATGGAGTGTAAAACCCCCGTCCTGACTACTTATTATACATCAGATCAATTATATTATACAAAAACCAAATATAGAATCAACTTGTCAAAATATTCTCATTCATTCGGTTGGAGAAGTAATTGGGTAGTTGTGTTAGCAAACATACCCTTCTTGGGCTAATTGTCGGAACCAGCTAGGCAGGTACCTACTCATGAATTCTGTTGTGTGAGACTTTTTTTTGTTATACAGGGTGATATACTTACGTAATTATAAATTTAATTGGCATTCAATAAAAAAATCTGGTCTTTTTTTATTGATGGTATTACACTTATGGAGTGTACCTATCGGTATATTAGTGTGCATCTACAGGGTGATCGAAACCACCCAGCCACTATCTTTTTCTCGAGAACGGTTTGAGTTAGGATCTTGAAACAAAAAATTAGTCCCCAATATGGAGTCTGAAGTTTCATGGGAAAATATTTTGAACCTCCGCCCACCGCCCCTAAGGGCGTTTTCAGGGGGGCACATGTCCGTTTCTCCCGAATTTTAAATGGAATGCATATTTTTTTATTTTACATTCAAAACATGCAAAGCAAGTTAGTAACACTAGTAAAAAGAAAAAAAATATTCCTTGGTTCGAGTTCCGAAAAAACACGGCTTTTAGAAGAAAATAGACCCAGGTTCCGGAAGTCATTACGGGCACCCGGTAAACGTTGTAAAAAAAACAAAAATGTCAAAAAATAGGTAAAGTTCTCCTCTTTAATTAAATGTACTTACTTTTATTCTTCAAGTAAGTCATAGGTCCTTAAATTGGTCATAAACTTTTTTCAGGTTCAAAAGACCAAAAGTCCAGAAATTTAAATTTGACCCCCTATTTTTTTTTCTTCAACATAAAAGTAGAAAATAAGTAGCATACAATGCAAAAAAAATTAACTCTCTGCGATTTTTTTTCTGAAAATGGCAGACGAATAACCTCTGAAAAGCGTTCATTTCCGTGCGCGTGTGTCATGACACGAGTCCGTGCCTGAAGTTTGTATGTACGATGTAGATAACTCACCTCTACAGATGTTCAAAAACACCACCCTCTGCTGCAATACATTTCCTGAGTCTGCCAGGATAGGTGGCATGAACTCAGTGGTTAAGCACTCGCTTGCCATGCGGAAGGTCCCGGGTTCGAACCCCCGCGCCGACAAAAATTTGTATTCAAAATTTGGTTACAGTTGTTTGTAAGGGTTACCTTCCGGTGCGCTCGTGTTGACCCAGCACCTAAATGGGAAGTATTGTGTCACTTCTCGCCCATTAGAGGGGAGGCGTACTACGGGATGGGCAGGCTGCAACACAGACCACAAGCGTCTACAGTAGCTCCTGTTTCATGGCTACGAAATAAAAAAGGCTGTGAAACACTCATCTTTTTTTTTTTTTTTTTTTTTTTAAAACTCTCTCTAGCTCCTCAGGTGTGATGTTCCGGCAGATCTCAATGATGCGCAGCTTCATATTTTCCACATCTGTTGGCCTGGTTCGGTATGCTAGATCTTTCACCTTTCCCCACAGGTGAAAATCGGTTAGGTCCAGGGTGCGGAAAGACGAAAAAAATTTACTTTCTGCGATAACCTCTGAAATGTGTTCACTTCCATGCGCGTGAGTCATGACACGAGTCCATGCCTGAAGTTTGTATGTGCGATGTAGGTAACTCACCTCTACAAAATTAGAAAAAGAACGACAACTGATGATAATATTATTAATGTTCGTTCTGCGGTTACTGTAAACCATGAAGTCAGCATCCGAGATAGGTACTCGTATAGCAAGAGATTCGGCCATTCCTTACACGTGCATTGAGCAAATTCTAAAGGAGAGTAATTTTCATTATTTTCCTTGCATCAACAGCTATCTGCCAAGGATCAAGTGAATAGGTTAAATTAGACCCCATTTTTATCTGAGGGTGCGAGAACAACTTGATCGCTTTTTCCCTCAAAGATGGATCGACAAAGGAGAACCAAACCCTTATCCCCCCGGCACCCTGGACCTCACCGTCATTGATTTTTACCTGTGAGGAAAGGTGAAAGATTTAGCATACCGAACCAGGCCAACAGATGTGGAAAATATGAAGCTGCGTATCATTGAGATCTGCCGGAACATCACACCTGAGGAGCTAGAGAGAGTTCATGCCACCTATTCTGGCAGACTCAGGAAATGTATTGCAGCAGAGGGTGGTGTTTTTGAACATCTGTAGAGGTGAGTTATCTACATCGTACATACAAACTTCAGGCACGGACTCGTGTCATGACACACGCGCACGGAAATGAACGCTTTTCAGAGGTTATTCGTCTGCCATTTTCAGAAAAAAAATCGCAGAGAGTTAATTTTTTTTGCATTGTATGCTACTTGTTTTCTACTTTTATGTTGAAGAAAAAAAAATAGGGGGTCGAATTTAAATTTCTGGACTTTTGGTCTTTTGAACCTGAAAAAAGTTTATGACCAATTTAAGGACCTATGACTTACTTGAAGAATAAAAGTAAGTACATTTAATTAAAGAGGAGAACTTTACCTATTTTTTGACATTTTTGTTTTTTTTACAACGTTTACCGGGTGCCCGTAATGACTTCCGGAACCTGGGTCTATTTTCTTCTAAAAGCCGTGTTTTTTCGGGACTCGAACCAAGGAATATTTTTTTTCTTTTTACTAGTGTTACTAACTTGCTTTGCATGTTTTGAATGTAAAATAAAAAAATATGCATTCCATTTAAAATTCGGGAGAAACGGACATGTGCCCCCCTGAAAACGCCCTTAGGGGCGGTGGGCGGAGGTTCAAAATATTTTCCCATGAAACTTCAGACTCCATATTGGGGACTAATTTTTTGTTTCAAGATCCTAACTCAAACCGTTCTTGAGAAAAAGATAGTGGCTGGGTGGTTTCGATCACCCTGTATACCAAAAAAACGTTTACACCCGTTAATGGTAGATTACTGACGACATTTCCAGGCCGGATCTGCAATCCGTTTTTTCGGATTCGCCTTCGTAACTGCACAAAGTGATTTTTTGCAACTTTCCGAAAAAGTCCGACTTTGGCTTATTCTTCAGGTCAGAACTTTTTTCCTGTTTAAGATGAGTTGATTCTGAACATTTCTGCAGAAAGCCAACAAAATTTCGATGTTTCTAGCTACACTACTTTGTTTTTTACGGTTTGGTTTGTCATATTTTTTTACACCTGAACAGAAAAAAAACACCCAAAAAAACTTTTTTACTAAATAAAACACTTGACATCTGTCCGAACAAATTTTGGCACAGACATGGGCAAGTTTGATAAAAGTTGGCGGCCGCCCCGAGGATGCTAAAAAATAATTTTACGATTTTTTATCACGTGATCTTCTGAGAAAAATTATTAGATGTTTGCCAAAAACTCTTCAAAAATCCTAAGAGTTTTCTACCTGTAGACTGTGTAAGGGCGTCTTGTATTGTTTACAAAAATTGTTTACATTGCTTTTTTTGAATCCCGCGGTCTCACATGCCTTCATCAGCCAGTTTAGGAAAATTCAAATGATAAATTTCGTGCTTCTCAGATTATCAGGGGTGTTAGCTAGTTGTGGTAGTGCTAACAGTGTTAGTCGCATGCCCGAGGTTCAATTCTCGGCGGTCCATATTATTTTAATTATCAAAAAAATCTGATGGAATATTTTATTCATACCTGTATCTGACCTGTTGTAACACCAACAACTTATGGTTTTTTGGGGGTAGGTAATACCATCTGTAAATTGAGTTATATCAGATACTATTGGTATCACAATACACATAATTATTATTCATGTAAGCCCCTGAGAGACTGCTTTGATAATGTAAGGATGGTTTTTCTAATGCTTCCCTACGAGAGAAAAAAAAAAAAACTAGCGAATTTTCCAAACGAAAATAGAGTTTATGAAATAAATCCAGGTAAATATGTAGGTAGGTAGGTTCTTCTATCATAAACAATACTAATTAAATAACAAATATTTACCGAATGCTAACTCTTAATAGAAGCCTTGAAAAAAACAAGATAATATTTTGTAAAATTAATAAACTTTTGCAGTCTTTATTATGTTTTATACTATTTTGATATAAACAAAAAGGTATTTAAAAAAACATTTTGTGTTAGTATGTTCAATGAGAAACGATTAGACGCGCACGATTAGCTCAGTGGTAAGCTAGTCCACCCAGTCCGAACGCCAGAGCCAGCAAAAAATTCATGACTACAAAATAAAAAAGACTGTTGCCATTTTTTATTTAGCCATAGTAGTACACACTATGGATTCTCCTCACACAATTTTTTGAAACCCTCTACCTTCTTGCCTTTCTCTCTCTCTCTTTCGCTCTTTGCCTCTCTCTCCCTCTCTCTCTCTCTCTCTCTCTCTCTCTCTCTCTCTCTCTCTCTCTCTCTCTCTCTCCCTTCTCAATTCCCTTAGAGGAGCTGTTGGAAGTGGCGTCCACCTTCCTGGATGCAAAGGTTGAACCTCTTCATCATGTTCCGTCGAATGTTGCGGAAGATTCCAGGTTTTTCTGTCAGGTCATCGAATACCAACAGGATTCTTGCTACCAGATTTCGTAAACTAAGTTTTTCACGTGATCCCAAATGTTCCTGTTGGCAACTCCAAATGCTAAATGCGTATCTGCCATTTCAGCATCCGGATTATAATAATGTAACTTGTACTAAAAAAACTCAAGAAGTTTAAAGATAATATTTCATAGAATGCAGAAAAATATGCTTGAAAACTATCATCGAGAAACAAACAATCATTCATTTGACTGGCCTTTAATTAATTCCAAGGAAAATAATTATCAGACATAAATAGCTAATTACTCTTTGAGTACAAGACGACCCTACACGGTCAACACTTTTAAGATTTTGAACATCATTTTTTGAGACTTACCTGGTTTGTTTACCCAGAAGATCACGTGATAAAAAATCGTAAAATTGTTTTTCAGCATCCTTGGGTTGGCCGCCAACTTTTATCAAACTTGCCCATGTCTGGGCCAAAATTTGCTCGGGCAAATCTTGAGTGTTTCAAAGTGTAAAAAATTTACATGAGAATTTTTTTTCTATTCAGGTGTCAAAAAAGATGCCAAACCAAACCGTAAAAAACAAAGTAGTGTAGCTAGAAACATCGAAATTTTGTTGGCTTTCTGCAGAAATGTTCAGAATCAACTCATCTTAAACAGGAAAAAAGTTCTGACCTGAAGAATAAGCCAAAGTCGGACTTTTTCAGAAAGTTGCAAAAAATCACTTTGTGCAGTTATAAAGGCGAATCCGAAAAAACGGATTGCAGATCCGTCCTAGAAATGTCGTCAGTAATCTACCATTAACGGGTGTAAACGTTTTTTTGGTCCACCCTGTATAGGTACAATAAATTGCGCTTTGCCAGCCTCCGTGGCGTAACGGTTATAACTACTGCCCATAGTCCAGAGGTCTCGAGTTCGACTCCCGGTTGGGGCAGACTTTTCGAATTCTGTCCCCTCCAAAGTCGTGAGGCTGGCATTTCCGGCCCTACCCAGGCTTGGTGAGGTTAATGTGGGTAGCTGGTACGATTCCCAGAGAATGGAGGGTAAAACCCCCGTCCTGACTACCTATCTCAAATCAGGACATTAAAACCGAATAGAATCAACTCGTCACAATAGATCTAATTAGGTCGCATCAGTGTTAATTGTAAGGGTTTTAATGAAAACCCTGCAACCAGGTTAGTTAATAATAATAATAATTGCGCTTTCAAAGTGTACATTTTTCAAAGGAACAATATATGAGTTCTTCAGTTCTGAATTTTTTTATTGTGTTTCAGTAAAATAATTTCTTATCTAAAAATTAATTTCATTGGGCTTATATCGTAGGTGGTATATCAAGAGCACAAATGAAACCTTGATAAGAATTGTAAATATTAAAATAAAATTTCAATTTTGTTGTTTGTGTTACCGTGAATACCGTTAGTTAAGTCAGAGTTTTGAAGCTTATACCTACATAGTGATTAAATGGATAGAGCCAACAACTTTTTTAAAATTATAATTGATGAATGTCGCCTAATCGTATTACTCATAATGACTAAAACTTGTAATTTTCGTTGTTCATACAAACAGTAACCCTAATTTAAATATGTATGTGCTTGTCCGAATCCCAAAAGTGAGGATAAGTTTTCGGGTCCCGGCTGGGTTTCGAACTCGAAGCCTCTGGTTTACGAGACCGACGCTACTACTTGACCACTGAGCAGCCGCGAGACTTGTTGAAAAGTCTATAATTTACGTGTCCTATATCATTTACATCACCCTGTAGTTTACGGTCGAATTGCTTTTACCTCAAGGGTTGCAAAGTTTAAAACTGACCTGTCTTCACAAGCATTTCAACAAAAATATTGTTGGTTCAATATTCGGTATTGGTCCTAATTGATTCCCAGAAAAAAGGGGGTGGTCAACAATGAAAAAAATGTTTATGTAAAGTAATTCATGACTTTGGTTATACAGGGTGTAGCAGTCAGATTAACCATCAGATACCCCCTATTTAGATAATTCAAAATAATTGTTATAAGAGACTACCCCTAGTCAATTAATCAATGTTATCATGCAATTTTATTATATTATTAATAATAAGAGATCGACAAATACGAATAATTATTATCTAATATAATTATTAGATAATAATTATGTAAATAATATAGGTAATTATTAATAATTATGTAAATGAATGCGCCGCAGACTCTAATTGTGACTAACATTTTCAATTTAATTATGCAAATACCTATGTATATCTGGTTTAGTGGTCTATCCACTAAACGTATATTTTTGCTCAGGAAGAATTCCGCTTGATGCAGACTTTCAGAAAGATTGAATAAACTGTTGTGCCACCACATGGGTATAGTGCCAACACACGACACTGGTCACTCAACAGTAACAGTTAGCTAAAAATCTCAAAATCATTAGATTTGATCTAGAAAATGTATTTAGACTGATTTTTTTGTTGCTTACTGGGTTCTTAAAACAGTTAGGGTAGAGTAATCTAAACATGAGATATATAGTATCATACATAATGATTCCTATACTGTCATTCTTAAATTTACGTGTTCACGTACCCTTTTTCTGTGTTTCTATATATTATATTGCGAAATCACAGTGTCCCCGTATTCATAATACAATCACCCTGTATTTACTCAGGGACGCATTGCAGTCATCTCAAGGATTAGATACCTGGTACTTAGGTACTTACTCTGTGTAGTCCAAAGATTTTTTCCGCCCCGAATTTAACCTGTAGATAGCAATGGCTATTTTTAGAAATACCTGTAAGTGTAAAGGTTGACGAAGAGCTGAAAAGTCAACAAAAACGTCCACTTTGGTTCATTCCTCTTTAAAACTCAGACCCTCATTCACCACCACAGCTTTTGACGAAGAAGTAGGCGCATAGCTCGGGGAGTGTTTCTGGGAGAACTCCAAAAATAGATAGGTATTAATTTTTTGTTGTTGTTCAAAAACCATAAAAAAAATCCTACCAAAAAGTACTATCATTCTGAAAATTCTTATACACCAACCCAGGCTGGGTAAGGTTAGCGTCACAAGGGTTGAACTTCGCTTAAAGTTTGCTTTATTTATGTTATGGTTATGTCAAACGGAAAATGGTGTATTCAACGTGCCATGGACGTTGTATAACTAAAATAGACATATTATGTAAAAAAAATTCTGCCATTCAGAAAAATCCTTCTAGTATGACACAGGCTGGGTGAGGTTTACGTGGAAAATCCTCTTAACCTCACCTACCCTATGTTGAGCCGTGAAAAGCCTGCATCTCAAGAGTTTAAATTTGAATGGTCACCCTCTTCACTAGTGTATGTATGACTTTACTTGTGGTGAAGCACAAGGCCTCTTCACAATTTTTGTGGGTAGCGTAGAATTACTAAGAGCCTCCTGTACTTTTCGAATTCTATTACATTAATTTCTTTTTACTCTGGTAATGCCGCCACTAGTCGTTACTCATACAAGTAACTACTCATTTTTCCTCACGAGGTATGAGTGAACCCCGAACATCCAAGTACAGAGCAGAAAAATTACTGCGCCGCTGGGAATCGAACCCAGGTCACCATGCGTGTAATGCCTAGCGCGCTAACTCACTCTGCCACGGTGACTACCCCTCTTCACTAGTGTTTGCTTAACAGTCGTGACAGAACGGTAACTGAAGTATTCAACAAGTCTATCATATTGGCATAAATAAATTTTGTAAAAAATACAAAGCTCTAACACCACAGTACTGTTTCTATGGCTTGGCTGTCGAAACACTAGAACCATTTTCTCGGCAGTTTAAGTCTTTGGTAGACGTGATTTCAGATACGTTACAACGCACATGTGATGATACCAGGGCCGGGGCATTCTTAAGCCAACGACTGTCATTAGCAGTCCAGCATGGAAATGCCTCGAGCCTGGTAGGCACCAGGTGTCGGGAGAAGATGTTTGTTGTATGAAAATACACTTAAATAAATGAACCTATCGAAACTTAACTAAAATCAACTTAATCTCAATATATTTTGACTAAAATAATGTCACGTCGATGCGATGGCACGTTCAAATCACCAGTACTTTTCCAGTTATAAAGGTTGAGTTCTCACATTTGTGTTAATCACTTTCGTGATATAACAGATATTCAAACTCGCTTTACTAAATCCGCGCTGAAACCGGGACTTGAACCACCGACCTCCAGGTTACAAGTCCGCCGCTTTATCGATCAAGCTACAGAGGTCGGTCACTTATTAAAGTTAAGCAATATCTAGCGAGGCCAGGAGTTGGATTGATGACCATTCCTCTTCAAACGATCATGATGCTGGCTATTCCCGGCCCCACTCAAGTTGGGTGAGGTTAATGTGAGTAGCGCGTTTGTGAGTTTCGAGAAAATAGAGGGTGATATGACTATGCAGTTGGAAAGCGATGTTAAACCAAAATAAACAAATATTGTTATGTCAGAATCGATGGCATGTTGAAAATACCATTCGGTCATGGCTCACTGATGTTAGGCAACGCCCAGTGAGGTTAGGACTCAGATGAGAGACCAGTCCGGCTATTCCCTGGCCCACTCAGACTGTGTAATGTTCATATGAATAGCTACTTAATGAGTTTCAAGCGAATGGAGGGTAAAACCTCCGTCCCGATGTGACTAGTTCACCGCCTAAGCGTTTAACTGGATACTAAGCTTGGCTCAATAAAATAATATATCATTCAGTAAGCTTCTCATGAAATTACCTATACACAATACATGGGTATTTTTATGCACCATAAATAACTATGACAATAAGTTTGGATCGAACTCATTCTTAGCTGTATTTCTGAGAAATCCCTTTAATAATATAATTGTAAAGGGAGAAATTTTAAAATATTCCTGGTACGGCAACACTGAAACTATCTCCGAGACAATGAGTCATCTATTGCAAGGTAGAACATTGGAGATAACAGCGATGTGATTTTTACTCAGTTCTTCCTCTCCTTACTTGTCTGTCTCCATGCGTATGGGAAATATACGGCAATTTGTATTGGCTATAGTAGCTTAAGTAATTGAGCACAAAATTCGGGGTTTGAAGCACAAATTAGCACAAAATACAAGGATTAATTTGACATCAAAAAAGTATTACGAATCAAAAGTGGTGGTGCTGGGGAAATGGGTGTGGGGAGGGGGGTCTCCGAAAAATAGCAATAGCGCCCTTATCGTTGAAGCACAAAATTCGGGGTTTGAAGCACAAATAAGCACAAAATAAGCACAAATTAGCCATGTAAAAAAAACATTACGTTTCGAAAGTGGTGGTTCTACCGTTTCCCCAGCACCACCAAATTGAAATGGGCGTAGCGCCCTTATCGTTGAAGCACAAAATTCGGGGTTTGAAGCACAAAGAAGCACAAAATAAGCACAAATTAGCCATGTAAAAAAAACATTACGTTTCGAAAGTGGTGGTTCTGGTGGTTCCCCAGGGGCCCCCGAAGTGGAATGGGCGTAGCGCCCTTATCGTTGAAGCACAAAATTCGGGGTTTGAAGCACAAATTAGCACAAAATTCAAGGATTAATTTGACATCAAAAAAGTATTACGAATCAAAAGTGGTGGTGCTGGGGAAATGGGTGTGGGGGAGGGGGGTCTCCGAAAAATCGCAATAGCGCCCTTATCGTTGAAGCACAAAATTCGGGGTTTGAAGCACAAAGAAGCACAAAATAAGCACAAATTAGCCATGTAAAAAAAACATTACGTTTCGAAAGTGGTGGTTCTACCGTTTCCCCAGCACCACCAAATTGAAATGGGCGTAGCGCCCTTATCGTTGAAGCACAAAATTCGGGGTTTGAAGCACAAAGAAGCACAAAATAAGCACAAATTAGCCATGTAAAAAAAACATTACGTTTCGAAAGTGGTGGTTCTACCGTTTCCCCAGCACCACCAAATTGAAATGGGCGTAGCGCCCTCATCGTTGAAGCACAAAATTCGGGGTTTGAAGCACAAAGAAGCACAAAATAAGCACAAATTAGCCATGTAAAAAAAACATTACATTTTAAAGGTGGTGGTGCTGGCGAAATGGACCCAAAATACATTACCTAAAGAAAGGTATTGTCAAAACTATTGTCTTCGTCGGAAAAGCAGGGTTTCAAAAAAAATGATAGGTACAAAGATTTGTAAAATAGGAATAGGCCCTGTTGATGGCATGTTAAATACACTTTCTCATCAGATCACTGAAGTTAAGCAACGTCTACCAAGGTTAGGACGATTCAAGTTCAAACCTTCGTGATACTGGCTCTACCCGGCCCAACCCAGACTGGGTAAGGTTCATGGGTAGTAAGTTTCCAGCAAATGGAGGTTAAAACTCCGGTTTCAATATGACTAGCAGTTGAAAGGGATGTTATATCCCTAAACATAAAACCTTGCAACATTGTTACTTTCACATGATTAATAATAATATCGCCTTATTTATACTGCCCGGTTAAGACTATTACCAGAGTCTCATTATTCCAACAGTAAGCCCAAGACGTATTATTATGTGGTAAAAATCCCAAACGGGAGGATAACATGTCATGTCCCGGCTGGGTTTCGAACTCGCGGCCTCTAGATTACCAGACCGGCGCCTTTACCACTGAGCTACCGGGACAGACACGTAAATCCATCCTTTAAACCAACAATTTGTTGTTCTTCAAGCACCTAGGAAATAAGCTCAAAATAAATGTCATTTGTTTATTATGTACCAGAGGATTATATTTTATTTATATCAATAAATTGTTGATTTCGTTTTTTTACCCCTATATTTTCTTGTGTTTCAATTTTCCACTTGTTTCTTACCTGAGTAGACCACTTCGTGAGGAAAGTATTGCTGTGAAGTATGTTTTTTTGTCTACGCTTTGAAACCCTATTATTTCAAAAATCTATAATTATTTATCGCACCCTTAATTTGGCGGCAAAACCATATCTTTCCCACAAGTAATTTACATACTTACAGAATAAAAGAAAAGAAAAAGAGCTCGAGTTCATCATAAAATTTTCCATTTATTTTTTTAAAAACATAAATTTAACTGAATTTTTTTTTTACAAATAGGTAAATAATGAAAATTACTTTATTTAATTTAGTTCTTTATTTATAATAAAATTAGGGAGGCTTCTTTTATTGTGTTTATATCCAATGTCAAAAATACAAAATTATATTCTAAATAAATGAAATATTTTTTTTATGAAAGGAAAACCAGGGGAGATTATGTACAGGGGGCTGGCAAGGGAAAGAGGTCTGACCTCGAAGAATTATAAATAAATGGGACGAAAAATGAACGAGTAAATGAGTCAAGTGTAGAGGTTGGGAGAGTGAGTGCGTTAGTTCACCTCCTCGTGATTTTTTTTAAAATGATTTAAAAATGAGTGTTTCCTTTTTTATGTCGTAGCTATGAACCAGTAGCTATTGTAGACGCTTGTGGTCTGTGTTGTACTTTGCAACATATCAATGCCAATGTTTTTGAGGCACTGAATACGAATTTGATATTAATTTTAAGTTAAATTTTACCGTAGAGTAATCAGTGGCGGATATAAACTGCTTTTTGTCGGATTGGGCGGCCTAGGCTACACAGTTAGGGATATAGAAAAACTATGATAGTTCAACACTATTAATTAATTCAGAGAAATTTCTAATAATAGAAATCGGAAGTATTTTAATTGTTTTGGTAAAAAAAATATTTTTTTGCTCCGATTTCAATTTTTTTCATCCATTCTGTTATCTAAATCGACCTTTTATAAAGTCATAATAATAAGACTTTGAGGGTTAGGTGGTAGAAAATGCTTTGAGCATTAACCTCGCCTGGTGGTTACTTTCCACTAAAGAGTATTATTATAATTATAATTTTTTTGAGAAGGGATGCAGGTTCACCACAAGTTAATGCATACTAATATGTATAAATAAATATTATATCTCATTGAGAAATAAAGTTCATTAATACAAATTTGTGTAGACAGTTTTGATAATTGATACATTTCATTAAAACATGGCCATTTATCATTATCTTGAAATCAATGTCTACCTATGAGTGACGTGATATACTACGTAGGTACACACTAATAAATAATGTTTTTTATTTGTGTTGTTATGTCACAATTTTGGTGGGTAGCGCAGAATCATAGGACTTTTTATCATTTAATGTACAATATCTTGTTTTGCCTAAAATTTCACCATTGGTCGTTGCTCACACGAAAGCAGCCACTCATTATCCTCACGAGGAATAATGAGTGGCTATACACTACACCCCGAGCATCCAATTACAGAGCCGAAAAATTCCTGCCCTGCTGGAGATCAAACCTAGATCACCATGCATGCAATGCCTAGTGCGCTAACTCACTCGACCACGGTGACGACTACTACATAAGGAAATGGGTGTACAAACAGTGATAGAAATAGAATGGTTCCCGACGCGACGTAAGAAAGTATCCGCTATACACATAAGAAAACAAGATAGGCAGGGTACATAGCAACAAGAGAAGATAAAAAAAACCTCATCAGCTACCATTTATAGCAAATATTTTTGACAAGCTTGATCAACTCAAGGGCTTTGTATGAAAATTGAACCACCTTATCTTATATTCAATATAAATCAACACGCCAAATAGCACCCAAAAATGCCTACTTTTCAGTTGTAGAGGGGCAGTGTACAAAAAGCTCTTGTACTGTTTCAAATTTTAATTCTCTTTACCAATGTAATCAACTAAGGGCGAAATTAATAGACGTTTGTGTAATACCTCTGTGGCGCTAAGTCTCGGATTGCGTACAGTGCTAAATGAGGGAAAACCGATGTTAAGCAATGACTTAAGTTATCGAATTTGTCTATTCATTTCGCCTTAGATTTACAATAATTTGACATTCAACAGAATTTTCATTTACATACATACAATAGGTATATCATTGTATTTTCTTATACATATTTTATGCATAAATAGTAAAACATAAAATCAGATTATTAAAACCTAGAATCTAGATTTCCCTTAGACAATGGGAAGTCTAGATATTTCACTTGCCTCACAATTATACGTAGGTATTTAAAATGAAAAATCCATTGAATGGAAAATAAGTAATAAAAAAAATAATAAGAAAATAAATCAGATGACCAGTAAAATTCCCTGATTGCATCTGTGGGTTAAAAATAATCTCTAGGCCCAATTTACCATCTCTGATCGTACTTCTTACCCTATGTTGAAAATAAAACTAAATTTAATGGTCAGTAAAATTTAGCAATTGCATTGTTGGGGTACAAATAACCTAGAGGTTTACTTATTCTAGCACTTCTTTCCTATTAAAACCCATAGTGTTGAGTATTATTATACCATTCCTTTACCTATAATTAGTAGAAGTTCGCTAGAAAGCTCCGGCTGTCCATTCCAAACCAGGAACCAACAGGTGCATTCTAGGTTCTAGCATACCCACTCGAGGACCGTTCTCTAGATTTCCATATCTCCAGAACTGACTTCTGAGAAGAGGTGATTCCAGTGATAACACCCCTGAGGAAGCTTCGAGGAATCCCAGCAGCTGTACACAATTCTGATGCTCTCTCAGCGTTGGTTTCAACACTTGAGCTTTGTCTCCGAATTTCATTACAACACAATCTGGAAATAGAATACAAAAAAATGTGTCTTAAAAAAATATAATCTATTTATGAATAGGTACTATTATATTTATTAATTAATAAAATAATAAATAGAATAGTACATTATTAATAATTATAAAAAATCTATGAATAATGTTCTGGGATAAGAAATAATACAATACTTTCCTTATTATAGGATAAGGAAAGTAAAAAAGGTGATGTAAATGCTGACATCTTCTCATTTAATAGCTTCACAGCTATCTGTTAAAAGAACAAAAGATATTTACATTTACATTACATTTACAAGAAATATTGATATCCCCCCAAAACAAACTACTGTAGAAAACAAGGCCAAGTTCAAAGATTCCTATATAAAAAAAAAAACATATTATTACACAAAGAAACAAATCAATTATTCAATAAATACTTACACACTAACACACATTATGTACTCCTAGAGAGAAGATGGTTGGATAGGTAGATTAATTATTATTTATTTAGCAAATACTTTTTTTTTATCTCTATTTACACGCATATTATATGCAATTACGTAAACAGGTAACAGGATTTTAAATTTAAAAAAAATATTACAGGGGAAAAGATAAAGCCTCTTTACACATTTCTTTAAATGTGTAAAGAGGCTTAATCTTTTCCCCGTTTAAATATGTCACACTTATTTAGCAAATACTTACACACAAACACACATTATGTACACCTAGAGAGAGAGAGAGAGGAGGGTCGTGCTGCAAGCTCCTACGCCAAGTAATGGTACATGTCCTTGTGGGTCTCCGTGCGCTCCAGATATTCCTTCTCGATGAGAATATCGATGCACTTCTTGATGACGTGTACACGCGGCTTAAACCTCAGACTTATCTGATTCAGCACCTCGGCAACCAGTTGCTGATGCTGCAAAACCATTGAGTTTAGTTTAGTTTTTTCTTCTTTTAGTCAAACATTTAACTCACAAGATAGGCAATTAATAGACGTTATTGTATAGGTCTAAATGCGAATAGGTCTAAAAACAGGTGCCGCTCCCCGAAATCACGCTCGATACAAATCTAGCTACATTAAGGGCGGAATAAATAGACAACATCAATAACTTAAGTCGTAGGTAAGTGTCGGTTTTCCCTATCTTACACAGTACGCAATCCGTGACTTAGCGCCACAGAGGTATTACAAAAACGTCTATTAATTCCGCCCCAATAGACGTTTTTGTAATTCCTCTGTGGCGGGCGCTAAGTCACGAATTGCGTACTGTGCAAGATAGGGAAAACCGACGCTTAGCAATGACTTGTGATATAGAATTTGTCTGTTAATTTCGCCTTTTTGGTTTAGTTTTTGGTTCTTTTAGTCAAATATTTAATTCATAAGATAGGGAATTTCACTGTGTAATGGGTGTTGAGGCCACATACAATGAAAAAGCAAAAGCAAGTACCTAACTAGTTAAATTTCTCGATTTTCTTTCCCCCTATTTGATTCGGTGAAATGCAATCTATGCCATCTTAATAGGAACAACAAGTTTTCTTAATTTGCTGTACGTCTAGTACGATTTTTTGTGAATAGCGTCAAGCTATTAAGTTCGCCTAGAACTATCTAAAACCAGTCGTTTGCAAGTGTGGTTTCATATTTTTCCTCCAAACTTAATTATTTATTACCTTTTTACTAAAAGGTGAAGACTAAATTGGCACAAGGTGTTTTCGAACTCAGGATCTCTGGACTACGGGCAGTAGTCTCAACCGTCACTCAACGGCAGTAGTGTCAACCGTTACCTTCTTAACCACTTTAACCACCAATGCAAGCAAAAAAAAAGATGATGTGAAAGATGTGGTGGACTTTACTAACCTGCAGTGTTTTTCTCATCTTCATAATTCTGACAATGGCAGCCTGGATGAGTAGTTTTCTGTCCTCCTCTATGTGTTTGTGGGTGGTTTCTTGCTCTAGCTTCAACTCGGTCTTCATCGGGATGTTGATATTCACCTGGAAACGCGAGGAAGAAATAAACATTGTAGAAACAAAAATTGCCAAGAAAACAGTAAGAACAGTGAGATAAAGAGCCTGGATCTAAGAGAACTTGAACATTTTTTCTTTTACTAACCGAACACAGTGAGGGAGTGAAGCGACTATACTCAATCAATCAAATATAATTATTTATTTATTTATAAAGCCCTATTGGCACCCAAATTAATGGGCTAGGGCCTCCTTTAAAAGGGTATATTATATTTTGTATTTATTCAAATTTGAATGTTACAATGGTCTTAAAAGATCACTAAGTGAGGTTCTGTTTCAAATTGGGTACTAGACGATTTGGCCTTCGTTTGTCTGTCTGTTTCACGATAACTCCCGACCGGATTCTTCAAAATTGATAAAAATTCGTATACATGTTCATTGGGGTCCTAGAATTTTACCTGTTGTTGTTGGGCCGATTCGGGCCACTCGAAGGCCGTTTTGATGAAAATTAAAAATCATTTTTTAAATTTTATTTAATAAAGCAATGCTCTTGAAGTTTTCTAGAGTCTTTAAAAAAATAACATTTGATTTCATTAGTGAAATTCTGTGATCGTGAAAGCTAAGGAAACCGAAAAAGGGCAGGTTGATATTTTTTAAATTAAAACCCATCGAGTGGAGAATTTTTTTATTTTATTTTAGAAAGATGAGTGTTTCACAGCCGTTTTTCTTTCGTAGCCATGAAACAGGAGCTACTGTAGACGCTTGTGGTCTGTGTTGTGTAGCCTACCCATCCCGCAGTATGCCTCCCCTCTCATGAGCGTGAAGTGACACGTGTCCTCATGATTGATATGGCATTTATAATTAGATAGTGGAATCTGTGTGAGGTTTACAGTTCCCAGAACTATTAGTATCCAGGCTCGACATAGAAAACAAAGTTGTTCAGGAGATTATGAAACGTCGAGAAATATGAAAAAATTGAAATCGGAGCAAAAAAATATTATTTTTTTACAAAAACGAACACAATACTTCCGATTTCTAATATTAGAAATTTATCGGAAGTAAAATGTGTATTAATTCCGCCCTAGTACCCACCTTGAGTTTCTTGTTCTTGTACCCAGTGTAGATCCTCACGCTACTGGTCTCTCTCACATATTAATTCCGCCCTAGTACCCACCTTGAGTTTCTTGTTCTTGTACCCGGTGTAGATCCTCACACTACTGGTCTCTCTCACATATTAACTCCGCCCTAGTACCTAGTACCCACCTTGAGTTTCTTGTTCTTGTACCCGGTGTAGATCCTCACGCTACTGGTCTCTCTCACATATTAACTCCGCCCTAGTACCCACCTTGAGTTTCTTGTTCTTGTACCCGGTGTAGATCCTCACGCTGCTGGTCTCTCTCAACGCGGCCTCGTCATCATCACAGCACAGCAGTTTGGACTTGAGCAGGATTTGGACCTGAGAACCATAGAGTATATAATTAAATATCCCTCTTCTTCTTTTACTCTGTCTTATCCCGCTTGAGCAGGGTAGACGTTGTTCAACCTCATGGTTGAGATTGGTTACTTTTGGCACATTTTTTACGCCTGGATGCCCTTCCTAACGCCAACGATTCTATTTGATTTAAAATCCTGAAATAGGACGGGGTTTCACCCTCATTTCACTGGGAATCACACCAGCTACCCACATTAACCTCACCCAGCCTGGGTAGGACCGGAAACGCCAGCCTCACATGTACGGAGGGAACAGAATTTTCTGTGCGAAAAATCTGCTTCGAGCGGCGATCGAACTCAGGATCTCTGGACTACGGGCAGTAGTCACAACCGTTACGCCACGGAGGCTGGCGTAATTAAATATCACTCTACTATGCAATAAAAATATGATAATAATATTGCCCTCCCACGACACAAAGACCATACTTCATAGGTGTGGCCCTTAGTGTGGGATGACGACAGCCAAAAGAAACTAGCATAAGTTCAGTTAAAAATATTATGTATTATGTAAACTGACATATTTATATATCTTTGAACCATTTACTTGTCATGTATTAAAAAAAAAAAAAATTGTACTACCCGAGTAGGACTAATGAGATCCATTATTCTGGTAGTAAGCCCAAGCATATTATTACGTGGTCAAAATCCCAAATTGGAGGAGAAATTATCATGTTGTGTGACTTACCACTTGTATCAGAAAGTAGCACGAGAGTTGGTTCACTCACCACTTGTATCTTGTATCAGAGAGTTGGTTCACTCACCACTTGTATCAGAGAGTTGATTCAGTCATGAGAGTTGGTTCACTCACGAGAGTTGGTTCACTCACAACTTGTATCAGAGAGTTGATTCACTCATGAGAGTTGGTTCACTCACCACTTGTATCAGAGAGTTGATTCACTCATGAGAGTTGGTTCACTCACGAGAGAGTCGGTTCACTCACCACTTGTATCAGAGAGTTGGTTCACTCACCACTTGTGTCAGAGAGTTGATTCACTCATGAGAGTTGGTTCACTTACGAGGGTTGGTTCACTCACCACTTTTAACAGAGAGTTGGTTCACTCACCACTTGTACCAGAGAGTTGGTTCACTCACCACTTGTATCAGGAAGTAGCACGAGAGTTGGTTTACTCACCACTTGTATCAGAAAGTCGGTCTTGATCTGCGTGGACTCGCTGAGCTGGGAGATGGTCCAGCTCTCGCTGAGGTTGTACTGGAGGAGGATAGCCATCTATCCTCCTCCAATACAACCTCAGCGTATCAGAAAGTAGCAGGAGAGTTGTATCACTCACCACTTGTATCAGAGAGTTGGTTCACTCACGAGAGTTGGTTCACTCACGAGAGTCGGTTCACTCACCACTTGTATGAGAGAGTTGGTTCATTCACGAGAGTTGGTTCACTCACGAGAGCTCACTCACCACTACTTGTATCAGAGAGTTGGTTCACTCACCACTTGTATGAGAGAGTTGGTTCATTCACGAGAGTTGGTTCACTCACGAGAGCTCACTCACCACTACTTGTATCAGAGAGTTGGTTCACTCACCACTTGTATCAGAGAGTTGATTCACTCATGATAGTTGGTTCATTCACGAGAGTTGATTCACTCACGAGAGTTGATTCACTCACGAGAGTTGATTCACTCACGAGAGTCGGTTCACTCACGAGATTCGGTTCACTCACCACTTGTATCAGAGAGTTGCTTCACTCACCACTTGTATGAGAGAGTTGGTTCATTCACGAGAGTTGGTTCACTCACGAGAGCTCACTCACCACTACTTGTATCAGAGAGTTGGTTCACTCACGAAAGTTGGTTCACTCACGAGAGTCGGTTCACTCACCACTTGTATCAGAGAGTTGGTTCACTCACCACTTGTATCAGAGAGTTGGTTCACTCACGAGAGAGTCGGTTCACTCACCACTTGTATCAGAGAGTTGATTCACTCACGAGAGAGTCGGTTCACTCACCACTTGTATCAGAGAGTTGATTCACTCACGAGAGAGTCGGTTCACTCACCACTTGTATCAGAGAGTTGGTTCATTCACGAGAGTCGGTTCACTCACGAGAGAGTTGGTTCACTCATCACTTGTATCAGAGAGTTGGTTCACTCATGAGAGTTGGTCCACTCACGAGAGTTGTGTCACTCACCACTTGTATCAGAGAGTTGGTTCACTCACGAGAGTTGGTTCACTCATGAGAGTTAGTTCACTCACGAGGGTTGGTTCACTCACCACTTGTATCAGAGAGTTGATTCACTCACGAGAGTTGGTTCACTCACCACTTGTATCAGAGAGTTGATTCACTCATGAGAGTTGGTTCACTCACCACTTGTATCAGAAAGTAGCAGGAGAGTTGTGTCACTCACCACTTTTGTGTCACTAACCACTTGTATCAGAAAGTAGCACGAGAGTTGGTTCACTCACCACTTGTATCAGAGAGTTGATTCACTCACCACTTGTATCAGAGAGTTGGTTCACTCACGAGAGTCGGTTCACTCACCACTTGTATCAGAGAGTTGGTTCACTCACCACTTGTATCAGAGAGTTGATTCACTCATGAGAGTTGGTTCACTCACCACTTGTATCAGAGAGTTGATTCACTCACCACTTGTATCAGAGAGTTGATTCACTCATGAGAGTTGGTTCACTCACGAGAATTGGTTCACTCACCACTTGTATCAGAAAGTAGTACGAGAGTTGGTTTACTCACAACTTGTATCAGAGATTTGGTTCACTCACCACTTGTATCAGAGAGTTGGTTCACTCACGAGAGTTAGTTCACTCACGACAGTTGGTTCACTCACGAGAGTTGGTTCACTTACCACTTGTATCAGAAAGTAGAAGGAGAGTTGTTTCACTCAACACTTGTATCAGAGAGTTGGTTCACTCACGAGAGTTGGTTCACTCACCACTTGTATCAGAGAGTTGGTTCACTCACGAGAGAGTTGGTTCACTCACCACTTGTATCAGAAAGTCGGTCTTGATCTGCGTGGACTCGCTGAGCTGGGAGATGGTCCAGCTCTCGCTGAGGTTGTACTGGAGGAGGATAGCCATCTATCCTCCTCCAGTACAACCTCAGCGTATCAGAAAGTAGCAGGAGAGTTGTTTCACTCAACACTTGTATCAGAGAGTTGGTTCACTCACGAGAGTTGGTTCACTCACCACTTGTATCAGAAAGTAAAAGGAGAGTTGTTTCACTCAACACTTGTATCAGAGAGTTGGTTCACTCACGAGAGTTGGTTCACTCACCACTTGTATCAGAAAGTAGAAGGAGAGTTGTTTCACTCAACACTTGTATCAGAGAGTTGGTTCACTCACGAGAGTTGGTTCACTCACCACTTGTATCAGAAAGTAGAAGGAGAGTTGGTTCACTCACCACTTGTATCAGAAAGTAGAAGGAGAGTTGGTTCACTCACCACTTGTATCAGAAAGTAGAAGGAGAGTTGTTTCACTCACCACTTGTATCAGAGAGTTGATTCACTCACGAGAGAGTTGGTTCACTCACCACTTGTATCAGAGAGTTGATTCACTCACCACTTGTATCAGAGAGTTGGTTCACTCACCACTTGTATCAGAGAGTTGATTCACTCACGAGAGAGTTGGTTCACTCACCACTTGTATCAGAGAGTTGGTTCACTCACGAGAGAGTTGGTTCACTCACCACTTGTATCAGAAAGTCGGTCTTGATCTGCGTGGACTCGCTGAGCTGGGAGATGGTCCAGCTCTCGCTGAGGTTGTACTGGAGGAGGATAGCCATCTATCCTCCTCCAGTACAACCTCAGCGTATCAGAAAGTAGCAGGAGAGTTGTATCACTCACCACGTCTTGTATCAGAAAGTAGCAGGAGAGTTGTATCACTCACCACGTCTTGTATCAGAAAGTAGCAGGAGAGTTGTATCACTCACCACTTGTATCAGAGAGTTGGTTCACTCACGAGAGTTGGTTCTCTCACGAGAGTTGGTTCACTCACGAGAGTCGGTTCACTCACCACTTGTATCAGAGAGTTGGTTCACTCACGAGAGTTTGTTCACTCACCCCTTGTATCAGAGAGTTGGTTCACTCATGAGAGTTGGTTCACTCACCACTTGTATCAGAGAGTTGATTCACTCACCACTTGTATCAGAGAGTTGGTTCACTCATGAGAGTTGGTTCACTCACCACTTGTATCAGAGAGTTGGTTCACTCACGAGAGTTGTGTCACTCACCACTTGTATCAGAAAGTAGCAGGAGAGTTGTGTCTGTCACCACTTGTATCAGAGAGTTGGTTCACTCACCACTTGTATCAGAGAGTTGGTTCACTCACCACTTGTATCAGAAAGTAGCAGGAGAGTTGTGTCACTCACCAAGTCACCACTTGTATGAGAAAGTAGCAAGAGAGTTGTGTCACTCACCAAGTCACCACTTGTATGAGAAAGTAGCACGAGAGTTGTGTGACTCACCACTTGTATCAGGGAGTTGATTCACTCACGAGAGAGTTGGTTCACTCACGAGAGAGTTGGTTCACTCACCACTTGTATCAGAGAGTCGGTTCACTCACCACTTGTATCAGAAAGTAGCAGGATAGTTGTGTGACTCACCACTTGTATCAGAAAGTAGCAGGAGAGTTGTATCACTCACCACTTGTATCAGGGAGTTGATTCACTCACGAGAGTTGGTTCACTCACGAGAGAGTTGGTTCACTCACCACTTGTATCAGAAAGTAGCAGGAAAGTTGTGTCACTCACCAAGTCACCACTTGTATCAGAAAGTAGCAGGAGAGTTGTGTCACTCACCAAGTCACCACTTGTATGAGAAAGTAGCAAGAGAGTTGTGTCACTCACCAAGTCACCACTTGTATGAGAAAGTAGCACGAGAGTTGTGTGACTCACCACTTGTATCAGAGAGTTGGTTCACTCACGAGAGTTGGTTCACTCACCACTTGTATCAGAGAGTCGGTTCACTCACCACTTGTATCAGAAAGTCGGTCTTGATCTGCGTGGACTCGCTCAGCTGGGAGATGGTCCAGCTCTCGCTGAGGTTGTACTGGAGGAGGATAGCCATCTGAAAGGTGGAGGCCTGCAGGGTGTAGCGGTTCTTGAAGCAGTTGGTCACTAGCTCACCTGGCGGGAAAAGAAAGAGATGATTTTACAAATTCGATCAAGGTTTTTTTTTTTTTTTTTTTTTTTTTTTTAATTTTCCATTTATTTATTACAATTATAATATGATACAGATTTTTAAATGATTTAATGGTACCCTTTCTCAAAGTTAAAAAAAAAACTGTGTTGAGAAAGGGTTCTATATACATACAAGGAATATTTACAATAATAGAAACAACCCTTGATCAAGGGTAGTGCTAATGCTAACGGCATTCTCTTCCGATAATGTATTTAAGGATTTTTAAGCAAATTGACCCCCTTGATAGCTGTTTTAGTAGCCATTTTGGCTACAGCTGGGGGAGCGATGGTCTCTGTCCAACCTTAGTTGAAATGTTGGTTTGTATTAAAGCACAAATTTCTATGTGCAATCAACCTTCATGAGAACTTGGGGTTTCTTTTATCCTCCATTAAATCCTTGCCTTTTTTTTATAAAAAGACACGTGTTTAACTTTTTTTTCTACAACAAACGTACATTTAATTTCTTCATAGTTAAAGTTAAGATAAGCCAGATTGTCCCTCTAGTTACTGTTGTTAACGCTGTCAGCTACATCTCGGGGGAGTATCTGTAGAGGTGTTGTAGTTTGTCCCTCAAGTAAGGCTATAGTGCGTTATGATTGGTTGAAACTCCGAATAAGGGGGGGGGAGGATCTGGCTTACCTTAAATTTAAACCAGTTTTATAATTTGGCTATTATATTATCATTAATAGCACACCCTTTGGGCCTTTATTTATTATTATTATTCATTCACGTGAGAATTTTTCATCAATTAGTTTTGTTTTTTTCATTTTATAATGTCTGCCCCGGTCGCTCAGTGGTAAAGGCGGCACTCTCTGAATCCAGAGATTCCAGAAGTCGCGGGTTCGAAACCCAGCCGGGACATGACAAGTTATTCTCCCATTTGGGATTTTTACCACATAATAATACGTCTTGGGCTTACTGTTGGAATAGTTGCACTTGATATTCCTAATCGGGCAGTATTAAAAAGGCGATATTATTATTATTAGGATTCTGAGTCTCTGTAATAGTCACCCTGATCTTGACTACCCTCAGACTTTGAGTGTTTTTATTTCTAACCTCAAACGGATGTTGTTTGAGACAGATTCTTAAGTCTTGTTCAATTTATTCTAACAAATTGTTTATAAATATTCTTTTTATTTATTATTAACTTTTTTAACTTACTTTTTTGTTCCTCTTTTTTTTATATAGTGTATTAACAATTGGTTTTTATTAACTGTTTTGTACATGCACTTTAAATCAATAAATAAACATTTGAATTTGAATTATTATAATCCATCCGTCTTCCGCTCTCCAACCTGTATGTCTCGTACTACTAGTATGTCTAAATGGTCTCACCCTTGGACATCTGGTAGAGCCAGTTGAGCTTGCGCCCGCTGTGCCGGCCCGAGTAGAAAGCGGTGAACTTGTGCACACACTTCTCCAGCTCCATGGGCAGAGAGAAGTTGATGGAGTTCTGGAAGGGCCAGGAGCCGCTGGAGAGAACCTGGATGCTGAAGTCAATGTCCAGGCCCCCGCTCCAGCTAGAGTTGTCATCTGAGGGAGAAATAATAATAATAATAATATCACCTTATTTATACTGCCCGATTAGGACTATCAAAGTCCCATTATTCCAGCAGTAAGCCCAAGACATATTATTATGTGGTAAAAATCCCAAATGGGAGGATAACATGTCATGTCCCAACTGGGTTTCGAACCCACGACCTCTGGAATCTTTGGATTCACAGAGTGCCGCCTTTACCACTGAGCTACCGGTGGTTCGAATCCTATCTAGTGCATGAACTTTTCCTCATTAATTTGAGTTTGTGACCACATAATAATAAGACTCTGAGTGTTAACAGATAAATACTCAGCATTATATCGCTGTAAATACCTATGGAATTTTGCCAGTGATGGGGGCGTGGACATCTTCTCAGATCCAACTGATAAGATTTTAGAGTTAGATCTTCCTTTTGATTTAAAAGTATGAGAATATTTGTTTTATCTCCATCAGTTTAATTTATTAGTAAGTTTAGTTTAGTAGTAATTAAATTAACTTTTAAATTTAATGTTATTTTGTATAATGAGTGCTGTATACTCGTAAGATTATGTAAAAAAAATATATATAAAAAAAGAATTAATCTTACTCTGTTGGGACTGCACGTGAGCTTTGAACTGCTCGTTCAGATCCTTGGACACGCCGATATCCTGGAACATGCGCTGTAGCTTGCTCGTGTACTCGAATCCGCAGGCCTGCTTCAGCTTGGATATCATACTAGCTTCAGCATCATCACTGGCAGACATGTGCTGCACCAACCTGGAGGATAGACAAGTGCTGCATGGTAGAAACACTCATCTTAAAAATAAAAAAACGCACCTCTTTTTTTTAGCACCTAAATGGGAAGTATAGTGTCACTTTTCGCCCATCAGAGGGGAGGCATACTACGGGATGGGCAAGCTACAACACAGACCACAAGCGTCTACAGAGTAGCTCCTGTTTCATGGCTACGAAATAAAAAAGGCTGTGAAATTAGCAAATGGTAACATTGCTTACCAACCAAAAATACCTGATATCCCCCCAAAAATACACTTCGTGTGCAAAAGACGCCAAGAAAAAAACAATCCTTTGTAAATAGAATTACCTTGAAAACGATTGCTTGAAAAGGAACTGATATCAAATGAAGGCCAAGTTCTTGTAAACTGGATATTTTTTTTCTTCTTCTTCTTTTTTTTTTCTTTTTTTCTTTTGGGGTGATACCATGTCGGGACATGACATGGTATCACACAAAAAAAAGTCTTTTTTTTTCAACGCACCTCTTGGCCAGCATCTTGGAGTAGAACTTCTGGAACACGTCCTTGTCCTCCAGGTACTTGAACATGACCATGATCTGGTTCAGTGTCTCCTCCAGCTCGCTCTCCTCCGGATTCTTTGCTAAGCAATGTAACCAACCAAAAATGCCTGATATCCCCTCAAAAATACACTTCGTGTGCAAAAGACGCCAAGAAAAAAACAATCCTTTGTAAATAGAATTACCTTGAAAACGATTGCTTGAAAAGGAACTGATATCAAATGAAGGCCAAGTTCTTGTAAACTGGATATTTTTTTTCTTCTTCTTCTTTTTTTTTTCTTTTTTTCTTTTGGGGTGATACCATGTCATGTCCCGACATGGTATCACACCAAATTTTTGGAATAGAACTTCTGGAACACGTCCTTGTCCTCAACACAGCTACAACAACACAACAGAACACAAACGTCTACAGAGTAGCTCCTGTTTCATGGCTACGAAATAAAAAAGGTTGTGAAATACTCATCTTTTTTTTTTTTTTTTTTTTTATTTTTATTTTTTTTACGCACCTCTTGGCCAGCATCTTGGAGTAGAACTTCTGGAACACGTCCTTGTCCTCCAGGTACTTGAACATGACCATGATCTGGTTCAGTGTCTCCTCCAGCTCGCTCTCCTCCGGATTCTTGCTCGACTTCTTGAGCAGGATGTCGCAGTACTTGGCGAGCAGCTCCGGACTCTTGGAGGAGGAGTTGCTCGAGGCTCGCGTGATCGCGTTCTGGTTGATGAACTTCCCGCACGCCTGAGTAATTTAACAGGAATTTTTAATTGTAACAAAAATACAATTATTATTATTATTATTTTTTTTTTTTTTTTTAACTTTAAGGGTTCGGTGGAAGAAATTGTCATAGCACGCCTTAGAGAGATGGATAGGTAAGTAATTTAACAGGAATTTTTAAGTGTAACAAAAACACAATTAAAAATTCAATTAGATAGGGAACTTTAAGGGTTCGGTGGAAGAAATTGTCATAGCACGCCTTAGAGAGATAGATAGGTAAATAATTTAACAGGAATTTTTAACTGTCACAAAAACACAATTAAAAATTCAATTAGATAGGGAACTTTAAGGGTTCGGTGGAAGAGATTGTCATAGCACGCCTTAGAGAGATAGATGATAGGTAAGTAATTTAACAGGAATTTTTAAGTGTAACAAAAATACAATTTAAAATTGATTTAGATAAGGAACTTTAAGGGTTCGGTGGAAGAGATTGTCATAGCACCCCTTCGAGAGATAGATAGGTAAGTAATTTAACAGGAATTTTTAAGTGTAACAAAAACACAATTAGATAGGGAACGACTTCTTGAGCAGGATGTCGCAGTACTTGGCGAGCAGCTCCGGACTCTTGGAGGAGGAGTTGCTCGAGGCTCGCGTGATCGCGTTCTGATTGATGAACTTCCCGCACGCCTTAAGAGAGATAGACAAGTAATTTAACAGGATGTTATAAACCTTTGTTGTATAATAAACATCTATAAAAATTGTTAAAAAAAAAAAAAAAATTAACAGGAATTTATAAGTGTAACAATAATACAATTAGATAGGGAACTTTAAGGTTTCGGTGGAAGAAATTGTCATAGCACGCCTTAGAGAGATGGATAGGTAAGTAATTTAACAGGAATTTTTAAGTGTAACAAAAACACAATTAAAAATTCAATTAGATAGGGAACTTTAAGGGTTCGGTGGAAGAAATTGTCATAGCACGCCTTAGAGAGATAGATAGGTAAATAATTTAACAGGAATTTTTAACTGTCACAAAAACACAATTAAAAATTCAATTAGATAGGGAACTTTAAGGGTTCGGTGGAAGAGATTGTCATAGCACGCCTTAGAGAGATAGATGATAGGTAAGTAATTTAACAGGAATTTTTAAGTGTAACAAAAATACAATTTAAAATTGATTTAGATAAGGAACTTTAAGGTTCGGTGGAAGAGATTGTCATAGCACCCCTTCGAGAGATAGATAGGTAAGTAATTTAACAGGAATTTTTAAGTGTAACAAAAACACAATTAGATAGGGATCGACTTCTTGAGCAGGATGTCGCAGTACTTGGCGAGCAGCTCCGGACTCTTGGAGGAGTAGTTGCTCGAGGCTCGCGTGATCGCGTTCTGATTGATGAACTTCCCGCACGCCTTAAGAGAGATAGACAAGTAATTTAACAGGATGTTATAAACCTTTGTTGTATAATAAACATCTATAAAAATTGTTAAAAAAAAAAAAAAAAAATTAACAGGAATTTATAAGTGTAACAATAATACAATTAGATAGGGAACTTTAAGGTTTCGGTGGAAGAAATTGTCATAGCACGCCTTAGAGAGATAGATAGGTAAGTAATTTAACAGGAATTTTTAAGTGTAACAAAAACACAATTAGATAGGGAACGACTTCTTGAGCAGGATGTCGCAGTACTTGGCGAGCAGCTCCGGACTCTTGGAGGAGGAGTTGCTCGAGGCTCGCGTGATCGCGTTCTGGTTGATGAATTTCCCGCACGCCTGAGTATAAAATATATAAGAGTAAAATTAATAAATTATTAAGGATAGGAGAAAATGGAGGAGTGGAGAGTCGTTGTTGGGGTATGAAGATGGAATTGATTATTAGAAAAGAGAGTAGTGACTGTGAAAGAAATATTTCAATAGAACGTTTTAAATATAATTATTAAAGAACCGACCTCAGTCGCTTGATCGATAAGGCGGCGGACTTGTAACCTGGAGGCCGGTGGTTCAAGTCCCGGTTTCAGCGTAGATTTAGTAAAGCGAGTTTGCGTAGTGATTAACACAAATATGATAACGTAACTTGAACTTAACTTAAATACCTTAACCCATTGCCTACCATGGGTAGCACATTTACAAGACACTGGAATTGCCTGGGGTACCGGTGTTGCATATATGCTAGACACGTTTGAACCTTATTGGGTACCATGTATAGCATATATGCAAGACAATTTGTCTAGCACATATGTTATACACGGTCCCTAGTGACAAGGTAATATGGGTTTTTTGTCTGGGGGACCGCGTGTTGCACATATGCTAGACAGGTGATATTGAGGAAAAATACCCTTGGTCCCCAGGGCAAGTTTCATAAAAATGGCTTGGTAGGCAATGGGTTAAAAAAGAAAAAAAATACCTTGTCAAGCGCCGCAATGAATCCGCTGTCGCTGTGAATAAATAAATACCTTAAAAGAAACAAAAAAAAAAAAAAAAATACCTTGTCTAGCGCCGCAATGAATCCGCTGTCGCTGTGAAAGCAGGCCGACACGAGCCGCGAGTACTTCTCGTGCACTGCCAGGGTGGACTTGACGTACAGCTTGGGCTGGTCCGTCCCCAGGCCGGGGTCAGTAGTGGTTGTCATGGAGACGGAAGACGCGTTGTTGCCCCCCGGCTCGGCAGACTCGATGCACTTCTCGATTGCGGAAAGACCTGTGGGGGGGATTATTTTTTTATTTATTATATTTTAGCATTTAATATACATTTTTGTATGTGTGCTAGGTACAAGATATATCAAGAAAGAGTTAAAAGATATAAAAATTGCATTGATAAAATCGGGTGGTAGGTAAAGGTAAAGGTAACTGATACATTTTCAAGACTAGTGGATAAAATAAATAAAAAGTAAAATAAAATTAAAAATGGTATAGAAAAACTTGTAATTAGATTGGATAAAATAGGAATTTAGGTATGATTAGACGAGACAGAACGACTAGAATAGAATACACCTTGTTTATACTGCCGAGGTAAGACTGAAAAGTGCCTCCAGCAGTCAAAACACAATATAAGATTGCCAAAGGCAATAACCCCACCCTTTAGTTAGGGCATATATTATGTATATATTTATTTATTTTTCTTTATTTTTTTCTTCTATTATATTGTATTAAATGACCTCATTTGATTCTAAAGGGAGGGTGGAGCATGAAACGTTGAGAAACACTTCGCAACGTTGCAAGACAAAATGTTGCACTTAGTGGGAACCCCGATTTTTTTATCTTTTTTTTTTTCTCAATATTTTTTTCTTAAAAAAAAACAACATTTTAAAGATACATCCCAGGACCATCTTCGCAACCCTGTCCTCTTATCTTCTTTCTTGTTCCTCTTATTCTCATACTGACAGATTTTATGAAATTTGTGTGTGTGTTTTTTTAATAATATCGCCTTATTTATACTGCTCAATTAGGACTATTAAAGTCCCATTATTCCAGCAGCAGCAGTGTTTTGACCCCGATTTAAATTAATTTTTACTATGCTTTTAACCCCTCTCACCTTGGTTAGTAATATGCGTTTCTAGCAGAACCCTCAGCTCGTTGAGCCCATCCGGGATCTTGGACACGAGCTGGTACATACGGCCCAGATCCTCAGACTTGTGAGCGTCCAACAGGTGTTGGAACTCCGTGTAGAATATGTCCAGGTGCTTCTCTATTAGAACCTGGAAGAGTAAAATAAAATTCCGACCTAATTAGCTAGCTCAATTGGTAGGGAGCAGAATCGTAATCTGGAATTTTACCAATTGAGAGTACCACAGCACAAATGAAGGGTACAACTCGCATCCTGATAAATAACTCACGACGTAAATCCTAATTAGAATCTTCCCAAGTCGACACAACTACATGTACAATATGTTCATAGTTGAAACTAGGAGTCAGAAGATAATGATTGAATTTGAAGAAATAATAATTGGGAACTGTTTTTGGAAATTATAAGACATTTCTCATATAATTCTGTGGACTTGAAACTACATTTTACGTATTTTTTTCAATAGGTAAATGTAGGGCGGAATTTACCGAAACGTTTCTGTTGTACTCTAGAGACTCAAGTCTAGATTTTATGTATTGTTTTAAATCGGAAAACTAATGCTCAAGTCCAAACTTGTGTCGATCTTTTCTATTAATCTCGCCCCAAGGCACTTGTGAATTTCATTTTGTCTAATGCTGCTAGCAGTACACTCTCGTCGAGGCAAGGCGAGGGCAGCCGAGCGCGAGAGTGAGAGACGCGTCGATTACGCTCGCCTAGGCAAGTCTCGGGTACGTCTCGCGGTCCCTGGCCTCGAGTGGTCTCGATGCCGAGCGCCTCGGCGAGAGTGTACTGCTAGCATAATAATTTCATCATCATCATAGGTTGGCGTCATCGTGAACGATGGTAGCCAGACAGTGGAGGAATGACTCAGCACTTCTACCTCTGTCTTTACAAGGAGGCTAATAATTGACAAGGGACCCCAGAACTAAGCCAATGCTGGTCTCCTCCCTGTTTATAGTCTCCCAGCCAGACTGCTGGTCTCCTCCCTGTTTATAGTCCCCCAGCCAGACTGCTGGTCTCCTCCCTGATTATAGTCCCCCAGACAGACTGCTGGTCTCCTCCCTGTTTCTAGTCCCCCACCAGACTAATAATTTCGCCATAGATAAATCAAGGCCTCGTTTACAGCGGTGACGCACCTGTTCACACGTCTTGCAGAGCCGCTCCAGTGTGGACTCGTGGAGATACAGGGACACCCGCTTCTTCTCCTCCTGCAGACGAGTGTCCGCCTTCTTCATGTACTCTGAGAACACAGCAAGAATCAGGGGTTCTTTTTAATATAAAGATGAGTATTTCACAGCCCTTTTTTAATTATAATAAGAGGTTGGGTGGAAGAGATTGGTTAAGGCAATAACCCCGCCCTTTAGTTAGGACATATTATGTATATATTTATTTATTTTTTCTTTTCTTCTATTATATTGTATTTTAATTTGTAATTATTTGTATTGTATATAATATGTCCTATCAATAAAGTGTAAATAAATAAATAAAATAAAATATAATAACAATAATAAATCATTTGTTTTATTTTTCATATTTTTTTTTTTTTTTTTTTTTTTTACAGAGAACTCGTCCTAAGCCATTTTTATTTGGTTTCTAAGATATTCCTACTCGTGAAACAGGAGCTACTGTAGACGCTTATGGTCTGTGTTGTAGCTTGCGCATCCCGTAATATACTTCCCCTCTGATGGACGAGAAGTAATTTGTAATTTATTTGCATTAATAATTGTACATAATAGGTAATATATATTTAATGCGACTACCCCACACTAAAAAAAAAAAAATAATGCTGACCAAAGTATAGAGAATACTTTCCCAAAGCTAATTTATATAATTATACAGACAAATCTATAGAAAGAGAATTAAATAAATATATTTTAAAGGGCTGCTCTCATAATAGAAAGTTGCCAATTGACACAGTATATCCATCAACAATCCAAGATTACATATTTTTCTTCTTATTATTGATATTTTTTCCCCCCTTTCTTTTCTTCATTTTTTTCTTTAATGATAGAAAGGAAAAGTAAGCAGCCTCCGTGGCGTAATGGTTGTGACTACTGCCCGTAGTCCAGAGTTCCCGAGTTCAACTCCCGGCTGGGGCAGACTTTTCGAAGAAAATTCTGTTCCATCCAAACACGTGAGGCTGCCATTTCCGGCCCTACCCAGGCTGGGTGAGGTTAATGTGGGTAGCTGGTACGATTCCCAGCGAATGGAGGGTAAAACCCCCGACCTAATTCAGGACGTTAAATCAAGTAGAATCGTTGGCGTTAGGAAGGGCATCCAGCCATAAAAAAAAAAACGTGCTCCACCCTACCAACCTCAACCATGAGGTTGAACAATGCCGACCCCAAAAGCAACATAAGCTAATATGGGATAAAGGCAAGGGAGATATATACATAGAAAGGAAAAGTAAAAAAAAAAAAAATGCTAACCTGTGACGGGGTTCGAATTCAAGAACTGGATACTCTCTGCCATGTAGAACCGCTTAGTGTCCTCTAGGAAAATGGTTTCGAACGATTCCTTGTACACGGACAGGTTCTGGCCTTTACTGGTCGGCTCCTCTTCATTCAAACCTGTGAACGGAGATTGAGAAACACATTTAAACCTGTGAACGAAGATTGAGAAACACATTTAAACCTGTGAACGAAGATTGAGAAACACATTTAAACATTTTAAACCTGTGAACGAAGATTGAGAAACACACTTGTTAATTTTTAAAAAAAATCACAGCTGGGTGGAAAATTTCCTACTCAGTAGGTACTTTGTATGTCCACTCACAAAATACATAAGTCCACTCACATTTTGTGAGCAAAAACTGAGTAATCAAAGTTGGATATAAGAAAACTCAAGGGACCGGAATTTTCCTCTCTTATATCCAGGTTTGTCTTATAGAGGTTATTTTACCTTATGAAGAGGTAAATTTGACATGGCAATCATTCACTATATTCAGCTTTTTCTTATATCCAAGTCCAACATCATGAAGACGGAAGGAGCCCAAAGGGTTTACCCATATCAATCCTTCCACCACCATGACATCACACATGGACTCGGAAAGTAAGTAAGTAGGATGGTGTTGTGACTAACCTAGTTCTACGTAGCAGTTAATGACACCGCTCACAAGTCTTGTGTTGATGGACTCCCCATTCCTCTCCCGTTCTATCAGCTTGAGTACTGCATTGGTCACTTGCTTGTTGAGGTGTTTGAACAGCTGATCCCGCCACGTCACCAGGGCTAGCTGATAGATCTCGTAGATACCTGGGGAAAAAATGATGATTTTTTTTCTTCTAAAAATGAAGTATAATATTTATAATACTATTACACTAAAATGAATAAATATTTCTACAGGTTAAAGCAGAATTTTTAAGAAGAAAAAAAGTTATATTAACGTAATAAGCACACAATAAATTGCCTTAGATTCATGGCGCACCCAGTGTTGGTTCAGATAGGCACACACCCTATTATATTACAGTTGAACCTGGCTGTAAGAGAACTCAATGGACCAGATTTTTTCCTATTATATCCAGGTTTCTCATGTAAAGAAATTATTTTACCTTAAAAAGAGGTTATGTTAGACCTGGAAATTGTTCTCTTATAAAGTAATAATAAATGCCCGCAACATGGGTGTATATTTACGAGCCTAGCTCTATTTACAAACAGAAAACAAATAACATGAATATATCACTTAAGAAAGTTTTAAAATATAGGTTCTTAATTAATCAGTGGTGCAGCATCACTCACCCTTTCGGCCTTCTTCACACTCGCGCCGCACCCAGTGTCGGTTCAGATAGGCACACACCCCATTGAGCACTTTGCTTGAGAACTGGTACTCGTCCCACTCTCTTGTGTAGAACTGGAGGACGTCTTCTCCCATGAGTTCTACGCCTCGCTTCATCAGAGTGGAGAGGTACGACCGGAGAAAGTCCCGCAGTCGCTTGTACAACTCGAGACCTATAAGCTGAGCCCCAGCCCCTCCTGCGAAAATGAAAGTAGATTTTATTTTTACTGTCATTTTATAGAATAGAAAGCACAAGATTACTCTTCAGCTGGTTTCTTATTGAAATCATCAGTTGTTCCAGAATGTTTCACAACATTTTATCTCAATTTTTAAATGCAGACAAAGCAATGTTTCAAACAGTGGGATTCAATCTCATTTGATTCTAAAGGAAAAACAGAAACAAAATGTGCCCAGTGGTACACCAGCTTTAGGTTAGGTTCTCAAGAATTGTGTTACAATTATTCAAAATTGCCTTTCTTGCAACTTGGAACACCAACCTTCAGGTTTATAGAAGTTTTATAGTATTTCAATAGACCTGTTATTTAACCTACCAACGGCTCTGTACTCAAATTAGGAGCCATTAAAAAACCCCTATTTTTTTTCTTCTGTAAAGTTGAGGTAAAAACTCATCAGTGTTCAAGGAAAAATTGTAGCCCTTCAAATGATAACTTCTAGTCAGACCTTCTCATTATGCCAAATGATCTTCTTGATAACATACAATAATAATACCACTACATTTTGTTACTCATACAAGAAACTACTTATTTTTCTTCGCAAGGTAAAAAAATTCAAGAGTAGAACTTTTTACCCAGCTGGGTTTGAACCTGGAACTGTTGCATGCTAACCCAGTGTGATAACCATTAAGTAACAGACACAAAGTTGAAGTATACTTTTATAAACATTCTATGTTGAACATAGATTTTATTTCTAATCCCTGGCATTTTTTTTTTCTTCTTTTTCTTCTTTCTTTTTCATTTTACATGATTCCCTGCTCTCTCCATCCCTATCTATAGTGAGTAAACCTATGTTGACCTTTGGAAAATGTTTTTTTCTTTTTTTAAGTTGAATTTTTTTTAATAGTCTGGCTTACTTTTTTTTAAGTAGGGCAGACTATCAAAAGAAAATGACTGTTAGGGAATTTTTTACTGCCAAAAATTAATTTAATGGTATCAGGAATTGGATGTCTATTCATGTTGTTGTGCAGGTGTTAGGGTCTACTGAAACTTGAGTACCAAATTGGCTTGGTTGATATTTTGTTTCCAAAAAATATCAAGTAGGGCATTAAATCAAAGGTCTCAGTTTCCCAATAGTAACTTAGCTATTTTGAATTAGATTAAATAAATTTAAGTTTATAACTTGGTACTAGGTACTAAAGTACTAGCTACTAGTAAAGTAATACAAAATTGCTCACCAGTTGATGCATTATTTGGGGCACTCTTTTTCACCAACTTGTTCCTAGGTGTAACAGTTTGTGAATGAACACTTGTACAATAGTTGTACACATGAGTGTAGAGTTCCATGTAGCGGGGTTTGGGCATGGACTGTCTTTTGTACACCTGATCAACACCTTCTTTCAGATCACTCCATATTTGATCAAAGTCAACTTGTTTTAAACCACCTGATGAGGAAGATAGAATTACAATAGTTTATTAATAAAATGATAACATTAATGGTTCTTCTTAATAAGCAAGTTACACCACTCTGCAAGGAAGATTGTATTTTATTTTATATAGTATTAAGTATAATGTATTTAACTGTTCACCAAGGAAACATTCTGACATCTATTACAGGTGAGTCCCAATCCAGAACATTTATAATCCAAAGGATCTCAATCAACATACAAAGGGGAAATGTGGCATCTGTAATGGGGACTCTACCATGTTGTGCAAAGATGGATGAAATATTTTCAGTTTAGTGTTGAGCATTTGTAAGAAGATAAAAGCATGACATACCCAATTGGCCCATGATGTCAGGTGTTTTAGCCTGAAGTGGATAATTTTCAGCAGACAAACACGCCTGATGTGGCTGTATTAGATACTTTTTGTCAGTTGAAAATGCTTGGTGTGGCCATATTGGATAAATTTCACCAGGGGTTTTTGACACTCACTTCATTGTAACTACAACTGTCAGGCGAAAATGCATGACGTGGCATGGAATGTGTTAAAAAAGAGTTGACCAAGGCATGCATGCATCATAAAGGGATGTTTAGGATGCATGTTATTTTGAACTTTCAAGAGCTACAAATTGATCAGTCTGTTTATATGAACCATTGAATGAGCAACCGATTATCAGTGGCGGCTCGTCGGGTGAAGACACTGAAGACATTTTCACCTAATTTTGAACAGTGAAAACACTACTCATAATCCCTTGAGCATGGCACAATTGATCCAACTCAAAGAAAAAAAAAGAGTAAGCTTTGTGTAAAATAGATCAATGCTGCTTAACATTTCATGTTACTTTCCAAGGAGAACACCAAATGTGAAGACAATTCGAAATTGTCTTCAGTTGTCCTTGAATCAACCAATCAGAGTTGAGTATTTCCAAGTAGGTATCATGAAATATTAGGCAAGAACTATATCTATGTAATATGCTACTGAGGACAGTCTTCAGTTGTATTCAGTTTACATTATCTACACGACCTCATACGAAATGTCACGAAGCCATATAACATGTGTTTTTGATATTAACATTGTTGCCAGTAGCATTATGCCAGACCTAGGAAATCATTCAATGATTTAGCCTCCCATATCTAGCACAATCTTGTAATATTAAAAATAATAATAATAATAATAATAATAATAATAATAATAACGTAGACGTTAGGAAAGCAGGATTTTGTCTCAGGAATTTTGGATATTATTTCTCATTTTTTGTGTTCTAGTTTTGTACATAGTTCCTAAACGATAGCCGATACCAATAAATTTTAACTATTTATGTATCTTGTCAACTAGTCTTAAAAAGGACATCTCGATTGAAGTCAAATCTCGGAAATAATTATTTAATGTAGGTACCGAAATCGAGGCAAATAAGATAATCTGGTATCTAGTTGTTCCAAGAAGTTTTTAATTAGGGACAATGGTGGTCCTGTTTAAGATCCTGACTATGGAACCACTTAAAAAAATCATGAAATTAGACGTGTTGAAATGAAATTCTCAAGAGAAAATTCTGTTCAGGCGGGTGTAGTATTATTTTTTAAAATAAATAAATATGTCTTACATGATTTGAGGGATTTCTTTAAATTTAAAATATAGCTCTTGAAGTTTGTAGAAATTTAGCTATGAAATTAATTTGGCAACATTGTATCTCTTATCTTTAGAATGTAAACAAAACTTGTGGCGCACTTTTTAAATTTTATTAAATTATTTTCAACGGTAATCAAGTGACTTTTAATTGGTGTAACTAGTTAATAAAGTTATTTCCTAGTATTTGATACAGGATAGAAACATTATTTTATTCCTACCTGATCTGACCTGTGCTTTTCATAATAAGTTGAATATGAAGTAGCTATGCACTTCTTTCAGTGTCAGAAATAACATTATAATTATGCAGGTTGCAGGTAGCTAAGGACACAGCTTCCAGTGAAGTACTTAAAATTATAAGGCAATATCTGTGTTTTTCATAGTCATTTAAACATCAATGGTAACACAAATTTAAGCTGATTTTATATTTGCAGTAAGTATGTTTTCTTAGATTTATTTTGTAATCTGGTGGTGGATTTTCTTCCAGTTTTGGATTGTAATTTTTAGTCTTCAACTAACTTTCTTTCCTTCCCAGTTCTAACCCCTCTTTAAAATGTTGTACCTACCTATCTACTGAGGTTTAATCCTAATATTTTTATTTTAATTCCTTTTTACCAACTTTTAGTTAATATTTTTTATTAAGATGAATAAATATTTTTTATTAAGATGAATAATTAATAACAATATTTCAAAGAAACAATGAGATTCCCACTAAATCATGGGGTTCAAACATTAAAAGTAACCCCATTCAGATTAAGAAGTAATGAGGATAAGAAAGATATTATGATTACTGGATGTCCAATTTCTCCAATTACTATAACCACCACTAAAAAAGTAAAGCAAATGCCTGCCCCACAGCCATACAGTTCAAGCCTGAATGGCTTATGAAAAATTAATGGCTGTGTACCAGCTCAAGTGTTGACAAATTGTTCTGCTGGCCTTGTTTATTTATTAAGTACCAAGTGTTCTTCAAAAAAAAGTACCTATAAAAACTTATATGATGCAAAACTGGTATGAGAGAAAACCATGCTCTGCAGGGAAACAGCCATAACTTACAATGGGCTGTGTTTATGAGACCATAAGAACTAAGATCTGATAAATTAATAATTTTATTTTTTCAATACTTCTGGGTATAATTTGTCTTCACCTAGTCTTGAAGTCAGGAGCCGCCACTGCCGATTATGAGGCTGCTTCATTCTACCATACAAATTGAACGATATAAGTGGGTAGAAAATTTGGTTGCCAGACTTGGCAAGAAATAAATAATACCTGGATTATTGGCATCCCGACGATTTGCTGCCATTGCACTGGTACTAAAATTAGAGCTGGGTTTATGATTGCACCAATCACTTGAAGTGTTTTTTCTTTCAAACAATTAACTTCAAGTTTCTATCTGATATTCTGAAATGAGAAAAACCATGAGTAATTTTTTTTTTTCCCCATAAGTTCATATCACTTCAGGTGACATGAGTTAACCTGAGTCTTTAAACTTTTATTTTAGAAACTAAACATTAATTGATATTCCAGGAAACATTTACAAATTTCTTTTAAAATGGATATTAAAACATTAGCGGTTTACAGGACAACTATATCCAAAATGAGATCAAATTTAGTAATTTAAAGAGTTTTACTAGCACAGTTTTAAAATAAAAACCTTTTCTTTTGAAATCCTGGTTGAAATCCTCTACATTTCTAAAATTAGACAAGTATGATCAAGACTCCCATTTATGGAACCAAATGGTTCTAGGACCTAACGCAAGTAGTGTTTCAGCAGTTTTAACTGACCACTTTGGATATAGCAACGATTGACAATGACCATATTGTAACTGAACTGAATGGACCCCCCTACACCAGAAAAGGAACAGAGATAAACAGTTTAAAAGATGGCGTGATGAAATCAATAAAAAAGTTGGTCCTAACTGGTGTAGTCTAGCAAAAGACAGAACAACATGGAAACATATCTGCAACCAAATTCTGAAATAATAATAATAATAATAATAATAATAAAAATTAAAATAGGTAAAATAATAATAAATAAACAGAAAAAAAACTAGGGGATCTCCCCAATATAAGGAACTGATAACATAAAAAAAAATAAACAAACATATAACACAGAAATTAGAAACAGTGTATGAAAACATATAATAGGTATAATACCAAATACCAATACCCCCCTCATAGGGGGAGGCCCATGCTCCATAGGGGTGACAGAGGGCTATATTATATTATATTATATTATTACTAGCACAGTTTTAAAATAAAAACCTTTTCTTTTGAAATCCTGGTTGAAATACTCTACAATTCTACAATTAGACAAGTATGATCAAGACTCCCATTTATGGAACCAAATGGTTCTAGGACCTAACGCAAGTAGTGTTTCAGCAGTTTTAACTGACCACTTTGGATATAGCAATGATTGACAATGACCATATTGTAAACACATAGAACATCCTCACTTACTAAATATTACTTTATTTGATAATGTTATGAACACTGAACCAGGGATATCAATCCAAGGGCACTTGTCAGAAATAAATTAAGATATTAACTTTGAAATATTATAGTATCAAATTGACCGACAGTGAAACTGGATTTTATTGGTAACCCAGATAAACAAATTATTTAAATTGGTTCCACTTGCCCAATTTTTTTTCCAGCTATTTCACTCTGAGCTCTGAGAAACAAAGAGTCTCAAGATCTTCAAATAAAGAAAAAAATGTACATTTTTACTTCCTCAGTATCAGTTAGTGTTCAGAGACAATAACTTGATGAGAAGAAAAGGAAACATTGAATTTTTCTTCCCAAGACCATCATCTTTCCAAGTTGCCTAATGAGGAAATACCCTGAGATATATGACTTGGTACTTTTTGCTTACAAAGAAATGGGACGACTCCAGGTTGCTTCTAGGGACCAGCAATGCGTGAGGCTGTTAGAGTAGTTGCACTAGATTTCACACAAGTAGCCTGTTGATCCTTTTCTTTGGTGTCTTTTCAAAATTAATTGTAATTGAAAATTATCTTTGGCTCATAACCACAAGAAAATCTTTTTTTTTTTTTTTTTGCTAACCTAGGATTTTGAAAAATTGAAAAACAAAACAAAAGACCGGAGTCAAGTTACCTCACATTTTAGTGTGTTAAGATGGCAGTCAAAACAGTCGTTTTATGACGTCATCAAAAACGACCTTATGCAGAATGGGTAGTATAATCTCCCTCTGCAGCTTTAAGGGAATTAAATATCCCAAATAGATTGAGGTACTTGTTGGAACAATGTTTTTTCCCTCTATATTTAAATAAATAATTTAAATTCCCGCATTCCGTTTGTAATGATTAAGGTCATTAGGTAAGTACTGTAAGTAGATAATAGGTATACATTCCTCTTGTTACATCACTTATCGGCATTATGTGAAGCACTTCCTCATATCCTTCGCAAATTAGAACAATAAAAAGATCTCAATAGAAAAAAGGAAGTTTATATTCTTATAAATGTTTTAACGGTACTATTTTGTGATTATCAACCTTTTTTTACATTTACCTACCAACAGCCAAAGCCTGAAGGCTTTCGTGGCAGGCCTAGACGCAACGCGGCTAATCGGGAGGCATTAATAATAGCAATATTTATAAAAGCTACCGTTAACGAGCTTTAACCGATAAAAAGTCAAAATAACATATTGCAAATTTGACCAGTTATGCAACAATGTGTTTCACATCAACCCCAAAGGCTCCTATTGCTTTCAGCCTTCAGGAAGCGTCAGTTTGAAATTCCAAAAATAACTTCTTAAGACACAAAATGGCGATTTATATACGCAAAGATAATACTTGGCCTGATAATTCTAAAAAAAAAAAAAAAAAAAAATCAAAATCAAAACGACTGTCATTGGCAGTCCAGCGTGGAAATGCCTCGAGCCTGGTAGGCACCATGTGTCGTGAGAAGAATGATGACATGTTTGTTATATGAAATATTAAATATTAAGTTATTATTAGGTTTTTCAAAAAAATTTAAAAAAATAAATGCAAATATACAGTAAAAATTATTGAACGGCGTATCCGATTTGGACAAACTAAACTGTTTTTGAAATGCCATATTAAATACAATATTTTTGTTTATAACATAACTTCTGCCAGTTCAACAAAAGTGTCACTTTTTTACAAAAACACATTTATTAACACAAGATTTAAGCAGTCGTGTGGCGGTTCTAGAAAAACTGTAAATTTTAGGAAAATAAATTATGAGTATTTCGTGTAATGAGAAAAGAAATGAGTTTTCAACCGGTCATTTTCAAAATCTTGTCGCTTTAGTACCCGGCCCCACGTTTTTCGCTATTTTTGGGGGCCGCTTAAATTAACTTTCTTTTACAGATGTTTTGATCTAGATACGTAAAAATACTCTGATCTAGATGGCCGCAAGTGCCGCTTCTTTAAATTAGTTAATGATACAAAAAAAGTTAGAGATCAAGAGAAAAAAAGGGGTCTACTCAGATGATTTTTATTTATTAATATCTTAAACTTTTTTTAACCCGGGCTCAATTTACACCAAATTTCAAGTCTGTAGCTCTTACCGTTCTCGAATTATCGTGTTTACACACATAAATTCTTACAGATAGACGGACGCACGAACCTATGGCCGAAAACAGCTTTTTTGTATCCTGAGGATATGATTAGTCCGGAAATGTGAAAAAACTGGTCTAGTTTTCGACGAATAGGTACACAATTTTTTTTATTACTTTCCTTATGTAGCCACCGTTGCCGAGTGAGTTAGCGCGCTAGGCATTGCACGCATGGTTCGATCCCCAGCGGGGCAGGAATTTTTCTGCTCTGTACTTGGATGTTCGGGGTCCACGCATACCTCGTGAGGAAAAATAATAATAATAATATCGCCTTATTTATACTGCCCGATTAGGACTTTTAAAGTCCCATTATTCCAGCAGTAAGCCCAAGACATATTATTATGTGGTAAAAATCCCAAATGGGACGATAACTTGTCATGTCCCGGCTGGGTTTCGAACCCGCGACTTCTGGAATCTCTGGATTCACAGAGTGCCGCCTTTACCACTGAGCTACCGGGACAGAAAAATGAGTAGTTACTTGTATGAGTAACGACCAGTGGCGGCATTACCAGAGTAAAAAGAAATGAATGTAATAAAATTCGAAAAGTAAAGGAGGCTGCAGCCAGCGTCGATGGCATGTTGAATACACCGGTTCCCTTCAGAACACCGAAGTTAAGCGACATCCAGCGAGGTTAAGACTTGGATGGGTGACCATTCAAATTCTAATTCTCGTGACGCTGGCTTTTCCCGGCCCCACTCAGGCTGGGTGAGGTCAATGTGAGTAGCAGGTTTGTGAGTTTCCTGCGAATGGAGGGTAAAACCCCCGTCGTGATATGACCATGGCAGTTGAAAGCGACGTTAAACCCCACTTAAAAAAAAAAAAAAAAAAAAAAGGAGGCTGCTCTTTGTATTGCTTCACCACAAATAAAATCATACATACTAACATAGGATAAGGAAAGTAAAAAATCAATACAGGGTGTATTATGTGATGTAATTCCACTACTGATTACTATACTGTGATTGTTGTCCTTGTTTTAGCTTGCCCATCCCGTGTAGTATGGCTCCTCTCTGATGGACGAGAAGTGGTGCAGTTTGCAATTGCGAACTGTCCTTAAGGTATTCCTTACAAACTGTAACCAAATTTTGAATACTTTACGCATGGTAAGCGAGTATCTTACCACTGAGCTATTCGTGCGCTTTAAAATGTTGTTCGGTTAAAACTATATTTAATTCGTTAGTGATACTAAATAGATAAATTTGTTTCTTTTGTGTTATTATATCACAATAAATTATAAGATTGCAACATAATATACCACCACCGGGTCCACCGGTCGCTGCTCACACCAATACCTTTCCCTCACGAGGTATGAGTGGATCCCGTAACATCCACAATACAGAACCAAACAAATCTGACTCCACTGGGATTCGAACCCAGGTCACCGTGTGTCCAAATCTAGCGCGCTACTCAATCTGCCACGGTGACAATGATGTTAAAAATATTAAAAAATCTGGTATAATAATAATTCCGTGTCCGTAAGATAGGTATTGATACCTAAATCACTGTGGTGAGAGGATTATATGGACGCCCAGATCCAATGTCTAGGCTCCTTTCATGTCCATTGATTCTATTTGGCTTTAACGTCCTGACTTGAGGTAGACAGGACGGGGGTTTTACCCTCCATTCGCTGGGAATCGTACCAGCTACCCACATTTACCTCACCCAGCCTGGGTAGGGCCGGAATTGCCAGCCTCACATGGTCAGAGGGAACAGAATTTTCTGTGCGAAAAGTCTGCTCCAACCGGGAATCGAACTCAGGATCTCTGGACTACGGGCAGTAGTCACAACCGTTACGCCACGGAGGCAGGAAAAAAAAATCTGATGTAAACATCACACGACTTTCCTTATCCTATTAGGAATAAGAACAGGACTAAAAGCCATTAGTGACTCAAAGGTAACAGTTGGCTAAAAATAAATGTCCAATTTTAGGTAATCAACAATTCAAAATCATTGGATTTGATATGTCACAACCTCCACCTACGATAAATAATAAAAAAACACTGCCAATTATGGACACAATACTTCCTCGTGATTGTTTCACATTGTAAACACGTGCCAATTTTGAGATTTTATACAAAATTACTTGTATCTCCAAAACGACTGAACCGATTTTCTTCAAATTTGTTTTATATGGTAGAATATCGTTTTTTCTATATTCTAGATTCCACAAAAAATTCTGTATTGGCAAGTCGTGGTCCTTATTTTTTTACTTTTTTGTCCAAAATTTCGGATTTTCTTAAATATCAGAGTCAAATTATAATTAATTTAAAAATAAATATAAATAACCTATGTAAAACAATAATATGCATATTCTTACAAAATTTCATCGAAATCGGGTGTACCGTTCACGAGATATAAGCGTTTAAGTAAAAAGTTAGTGGTCAGGCGCATCTCTTTCACCCAGAACCGCTGGTATGAATTTGATGAATTTAAAATGGAACCATCTACAAAATGTCTCCTAAATGTGTGCAAAATTTCATCAAAATCCGTCGAGTAGTTTTTGAGATTTGCGCGTTACAAGGAATCGTTTTAACAGACCGACGGACCGACACAAAACCAAATTTGCTCAGGAGGTTATAAAACGTCCAGAAATATAAAAAAAATTGAAATTGGAGCAAAAAAAATATTTTCTTTTACAAAAACGAACACAATACTTCCGATTTCTAATACAGTAGAAATCGTTTATAACGACACCGTTTATAACGAACAATCGGCTATAGCAAACAAAATCTCCGGTCCCTTGGAGACTTATGGAAAATTAACATTGGTATCGTTTATAACAAACATCGGCTATTAGGAACAATATCGGCTTTAGCGAACAAATTCTCAAGTCCCGTGGCTACTTTCTATCGGTTATAACGTACAAAATTCATTTTGATGCTCTGTGAGTAAAACAGAAAACATGTTTAGTTATGCAGATTTTTGTCAAGGAGTAGATGAGTGACCTGTCTAATATAGATCATTTTTTTAGGAACTTTAAAGTTAGTATTGTTTCAGATTTTGAATTAGTGGATTATGAATGTACCTACATTCATACATAATTGTACATTTTTCATGTCTTACAAAGTTCCCTTATAACGTACATTGTTCTCTATAAGCGATACATATCGGATATAGTGAACTTGTTCCTTATAGCCGATATATCGGTTATAGTGAAAATCGGCTATAAGGAACAAATCTGTCCGGTCCCTTGAAGTTCGTTATAAACGATTTCTACTGTATTAGAAATTTATCGGAAGTAAAACTGTTGGTCTAATGAGGACCCTCGAAAATACCGGTAAATTAGGGCCGGATTCCAAAAAGTTCAAGATATCAAAAAAATGATCTGAGTAAACCCCTATTGTTATTTTAACAAATTCAAAGAAACGGCCCTTCCGGCCGATTATTGCGGCCGCAGAATGCAGCCGATTTCAACCAAAAGTTTCGTGGTTCGTGTGGTATATATGATCTACTTTCATACCATTTCAAGTACCTAGCTCTTACCGTTCTCGAGATATCTTGTTCACAGACGGACAGACAGATGCACGGATCACTTTTTTGGTATTCTGAATTTTTTTTATATAATGGCTTAAGAAGTCTCAAGACTAACCAGCTTTATTTATTTATTTTTAAAATTACAATATTATTAAAAAAATATCAAATGATACCGAATAACTAGCTTAATTAGGGTATGTTACCTATTCATGGACTTTAAAAAAATAACAAATTCACTTCACAGGAACCAAAATCATTTAAATTTTATTCATTGAATTATTTCAAGAAAGTTTATATAACATCACAAAGATATTTTTTTTATACATATAACAAATATACAGGATGTGAAGTCACCGTGGCAGAGTGAGTTAGCGCACTGGGCATTGCACTCACGGTGACCTGGGTTCGATCCCCAGCGGGGCAGGATTTTTTCTGCCCTGTTCTTGGGTGTCCGGGGTCCACTCATACCTCGTGAGGAAAAATGAGTAGCTGCTTTAATGTGAGCAGCGACCAGTGGCGGAATTATAGGCAAAAATAAGTTATTGGGATATTAATGATATGGAAAAGTCCTATAATTCTGCGCTACCCACTAAAATTGTGATATAATAACACAAAGAAAAACATTTATTATTAATATACAGGATGTACAATTATATACATAAAGTCTCACTTTCACTCAGGCCTGAAATTCTTAAAAAATAATTGAAAAATCAACAAAAAAATCCGAGTGTAATATTATTATAATAGCTCAATATCACAACTAGAAGAAGTAGAAAAAGAAGAAGAAAAAAATCTTCAACGCTCCACCGTTGGTAGAAATCAGGTAAAAGTTGGTATGGTGGAGAATATCAAATAATGTCGGAAATTGATATTCAAAGTTTGTTCCATTTTTTTAAACATCTCTTGTCGTTTCGGTGATTTGGCTAATCAATCGAAACTTTATGAACACACTGTATAAAAAGGCTTACAAGTTTTTGAACTTTTTATATGGCCTGGTTGAGACTTTATGTACATCTTGTATTTTGGATGATTTGTGGACACAAGTTTAAAGCAATGGTCTAACTAACGTATCAAATTTGTTTAACTCATGTATTTGGTACATGAGTTAAACTATTCAATGTTATCATAATATATTAACACCACTACTACATATTTATAGTATTATTATAAAATAAAATACTAATAAATAAATGAAAAAGAACTAGGGGATCTACCCAATATAAGGAACTGATT
>CM044963.1:12618845-12649537 GCA_024516035.1 Bactericera cockerelli | reverse complement strand
TTATTTCAAACAAGTCGTAAAAACATTTTCTAATGCCGGGTCCACACTGCGAACATTGTTAGCTAACAATGTTCGCTTATTGTGGACCCGGCATAAGTAGTGTAGGGATCCGTTGTTTCGAATCCCACCTAGTGCGTTAAACTTTTCTTTGTGTTATTATATCACAATTTTAGTGGGTAGCGCAGAATTATAGGACTTTTCCGTACTTTTAATAACTTAATATCTTATTTATACCTATAATTCCGCCACAGATCGCTGCGAACATTAAAGCAGCTACTCATTTTTCCTCACGAGGTATGAGTGGACCCCGAACATCCAAGTACAGATCACAAAAAATTCCTGCCCCACTGGGGATCGAACCTAGGTCACCATGCGTGCAATGCCTAGCGCGCTAACTCACTCTCCCACGGTGACTATTCAGGAAGTATATCCAAAGATGTATATCGATATAGATGTGTAAATAATTATAATTTGTATAAAGATGTATAAATAATTTTTTTTAAATAAAGAGATAGATGGAAGAGAATGCCGAAGGCATTATCACCACCCTTGATCAGGCTTTGTTTATATTTATTTCTAACTTGTTACCATGTTCATTGTATATAAAAGATGTAAATAAAGCTTGATCCAAATGTTTATATAAAAAAATAATTTAAAAATTATAATGCTCTTACTCTGTTGGGACTGCACGTGAGCTTTGAACTGCTCGTTCAGATCCTTGGACACGCCGATATCCTGGAACATGCGCTGTAGCTTGCTCGTGTACTCGAATCCGCAGGCCTGCTTCAGCTTGGATATCATACTAGCTTCAGCATCATCACTGGCAGACATGTGCTGCACCAACCTGGAGGATAGACAAGTGCTGCATGATAGAAACACTCATCTTAAAAATAAAAAAACGCACCTCTTTTTTTTAGCACCTAAATGGGAAGTATAGTGTCACTTTTCGCCCATCAGAGGGGAGGCATACTACGGGATGGGCAAGCTACAACACAGACCACAAGCGTCTACAGAGTAGCTCCTGTTTCATGGCTACGAAATAAAAAAGGCTGTGAAATTAGCAAATGGTAACATTGCTTACCAACCAAAAATACCTGATATCCCCCCAAAAATACACTTCGTGTGCAAAAGACGCCAAGAAAATAACAATCCTTTGCAAATAGAATTACCTTGAAAACGATTGCTTGAAAAGGAACTGATATCAAATGAAGGCCGAGTTCTTGTAAACTGGATATTTTTTTTTCTTCTTTTTTTTTTCTTCTTCTTTTTTTTTGGGTGATACCATGTCATGTCCCGACATGGTATCACACCAAAAAAAAGAGTCTTTTTTTTAACGCACCTCTTGGCCAGCATCTTGGAGTAGAACTTCTGGAACACGTCTCATGCCTACGAAATAAAAAAGGTTGTGAAATACTCTTTTTTTTTTTTTTTTTTTTTTTTTAACGCACCTTTTGGCCAGCATCTTGGAGTAGATAGAACTTCTGGATTTCACAACCTTTTTTTTTTTTTCTTTCTTTCTTTTTTTTAACCCACCTCTTGGCCAGCATCTTGGAGTAGAACTTCTGGAACACGTCCTTGTCCTCCAGGTACTTGAACATGACCATGATCTGGTTCAGTGTCTCCTCCAGCTCGCTCTCCTCCGGATTCTTTGCTAAGCAATGTAACCAACCAAAAATACCTGATATCCCCCAAAAATACACTTCGTGTGTGCAAAAGACGCCAAGAAAAAAACAATCCTTTGTAAATAGAATTACCTTGAAAACGATTGCTTAGAAAGGAACTGATATCAAATGAAGGCCAAGTTCTTGTAAACTGGATATTATTAGCCCACAAAAGAGTCTTTTTTTTTAACGCACCTCTTGGCCAGCATCTTGGAGTAGAACTTCTGAAATCTCTGGATTCACAGAGTGCCGCCTTTACCACTGAGCTACCGGGACAATCTTGCTTCAAAGAAATAATAATTATTTTTACGCACCTCTGGGCCAGCATCATGGAGTAGAAATACTGGAATCTCTGGATTCACAGAGTGCCGCCTTTACCACTGAGCTACCGGGACATGCTCATCTTTTTTTTTTTTTTTTTTTTTTTAACGCACCTCTTGGCCAGCATCTTGGAGTAGAACTTCTGGAACACGTCCTTGTCCTCCAGGTACTTGAACATGACCATGATCTGGTTCAGTGTCTCCTCCAGCTCGCTCTCCTCCGGATTCTTTGGTAAGCAATGTAACCAACCAAAAATACCTGATATCCCCCAAAAATAAACTTCGTGTGCAAAAGACGCCAATCCTTTGCAAATAGAATTACCTTGAAAACGATTGCTTGAAAAGGAACTGATATCAAATGAAGGCCAAGTTCTTGTGAACTGGATATTTTTTTTCTTCTTCTTCTTTTTTTTTTCTTTTTTTCTTTTGGGGTGATACCATGTCATGTCCCGACATGGTATCACACCAAAAAAAAAGTCTTTTTTTGGAATAGAACTTCTGGAACACGTCCTTGTCCTCAACACAGCTACAACAACACAACAGAACACAAACGTCTACAGAGTAGCTCCTGTTTCATGGCTACGAAATAAAAAAGGTTGTGAAATACTCATCTTTTTTTTTTTTTTTTTTTTTTTTTTTTTTAACGCACCTCTTGGCCAGCATCTTGGAGTAGAACTTCTGGAACACGTCCTTGTCCTCAACACAGCTACAACAACAGACTACAAACGTCTCCTGTTTAATGGCTACGAAATAAAAAAGGCCGTGAAATACTCATCTTTTTTTTTTTTTTTTTTTTTTTACGCACCTCTTGGCCAGCATCTTGGAGTAGAACTTCTGGAACACGTCCTTGTCCTCCAGGTACTTGAACATGACCATGATCTGGTTCAGTGTCTCCTCCAGCTCGCTCTCCTCCGGTTCTTGGACGACTTCTTGAGCAGGATGTCGCAGTACTTGGCGAGCAGCTCCGGACTCTTGGAGGAGGAGTTGCTCGAGGCTCGCGTGATCGCGTTCTGGTTGATGAACTTCCCGCAAGCCTGAGTATAAAATATATAAGAGTAAAATTAATAAATTATTAAGGATAGGAGAAAATGGAGGAGTGGAGAGTCGTTGTTGGGGTAGGAAGATGGAATTGATTATTAGAAAAGAGAGTAGTGACTGTGAAAGAAATATTTCAATAGAACGTTTTAAATGTAATTATTAAAGAACCGACCTCACTCGCTTGATCGATAAGGCGGCGGACTTGTAACCTGGAGTTCGGTGGTTCAAGTCCCGGTTTCAGTGTAGATTTAGTAAAGCGAGTTTGAGTAGTTGTGATATCACGAAAGTAATTAACACAAATATGATAACGTAACATGAACTTAACTTAAATACCTTAACCCATTGCCTACCATGGGTAGCACATTTACAAGACACTGGAATTGCCTGGGGTACCGGGGTTGCATATATGCTAGACACGTTTGAACCTTCTTGGGTACCATGTATAGCATATATGCAAGACAATTTGTCTAGCACATACACGGTCCCTAGTGACAAGGAAATATTGGTTTTTTGTCTGGAGGACCGCGTGTTGCACATATGCTAGACAGGTGATATTGAGGAAAAATACCCTTGGTCCTCAGGGCATGTTTCATAAAAATGGCTTGGTAGGCAATGGGTTGAAAAAGAAAAAAAAATACCTTGTCAAGCGCCGCAATGAATCCGCTGTCGCTGTGAATAAATACCTTAAAAGAAAAAAAGATGAAAAAAATACCTTGTCCAGCGCCGCAATGAATCCGCTGTCGCTGTGAAAGCAGGCCGACACGAGCCGCGAGTACTTCTCGTGCACTGCCAGGGTGGACTTGACGTACAGCTTGGGCTGGTCCGTGCCCAGGCCGGGGTCAGTGGTTGTCATGGAGACGGAAGACGCGTTGTTGCCCCCCGGCTCGGCAGACTCGATGCACTTCTCGATTGCGGAAAGACCTGTGGGAGGGATTATTTTTTTATTTATTATATTTTAGCATTTAATAGAATAGAATAGAAATTACCTTGTTTATACTGCCGAGATGAGACTAAAAAGTCCCTTTATTCCAGCAGTCTAACATATACATATAATATACATTTTTGTATGTGTGCTAGGTACAAGGTACATGATATATCAAGAAAGAGTTAAAAGATATAAAAATTACACTGATAAAATCAGGTGGTAGATAAAGGTAAAGGTAACTGATACATTTTCAAGACTAGTGGATAAAATAAATAAAAAGTAAAATAAAATTAAAAATGGTATAGAAAAACTTGGTATTAATTAGATTGGATAAAATAGGAACTTAGGTATGATTAGACGAGACAGAACGACTAGAATAGAATACACCTTGTTTATACTGCCGAGATAAGACTGAAAAGTCCCTCCAGCAGTCAAAACACAATAGGGGTTAAGAGCCAAATTTTAAGGGCTCTGATTGCTGGAAAGTTGTACTTAAGGGGTGGTTTTCCCTTATTTTTGTCGTGACCTTGTGTTATGATTAGGTCCAAAGTTACAGAAATTGCCTCAGGCACTGACTGAAACTTTTTGTTTCGAATATTGAATAAAAAAATGTTACAAAGTTTCAGTCAGTGGGATTAGATTTCATTTGATTTTAAAGGGAGAGCGGAGAATGAAAGGTTGAGAAACGCTTCGCAAAGTTGCAAGACAAAATTTTGCACTCAGTGGCAACCGTAACATTTTTATTTATTAACATTTTTTTTAAAACTTTTTAAACATTTTATTTATTTATTAACAATATTGGATTTTTACAAAGGTTCTTTTTCTAAGCTAATGATAAAAGCTTCTATAATAATAATAATTCCGTGTCCGTGAGGTAGGTATTGATACCTAAATCACGGTGGTGAGAAGATTATATGGACGCCCAGATCCAATTTCTAGGCTCCTTTCATGTCTATTGATTCTATTTGGTTTTAACGTCCTGACTTGAGGTAGACAGGACGGGGGTTTTACCCTCCATTCGCTGGGAATCGTACCAGCTACCCACATTAACCTCACCCAGCCTGGGTTCTAAGAAAGATAAAAGCTTCTAAGAAACCCGGTTTAAATTAATTTTTACTACGCTTTTAACCCCTCTCACCTTGGTTAGTAATATGCGTTTCTAGCAGAACCCTCAGCTCGTTGAGCCCATCTGGGATCTTGGACACGAGCTGGTACATGCGACCCAGATCCTCAGACTTGTGAGCGTCCAACAGGTGTTGGAACTCGGTGTAGAATATGTCCAGGTGCTTCTCTATTAGAACCTGGAAGAGTAAAATAAAATTCCGACCTAATTAGCTCAATTGGTAAGGCGCAGAATCGTAATCTGGAACTCGCATCCTATAATTCAAGATGTAAAATCCTAATCTGATTTCCTCAAGTCGACACAACTACGTGTACAATATGTTCATAGTTGAAACTAGGACTCAGAAGATAATGATAGAATCTGAAAAAATAATAATCGGGACTTTTTACTAATTTTTTTTATCGTTAAATTGGTAGTTATATTTTTACAATACATATATAGCATTTTTTATTTCGTAGCATTGAATCAGGAGCTACTGAAGACACTTGTGGTCTGTGTTGAAGCCTGCCCATCCCGTAGCATGCCTCCCCTCTGATGGGCGAGAAGTGACACAATACTTCCCCATTTAGGTGCTGGATCAACATGAGCGCAACGGAAGGTATTCCTTACTAACAACTGTAACCGAATTAAGAATACAAATTTTTGTCGACACGGGGGATCTATGTAATTCGGGACCTTCTGCATGGCAGGCGAGAGCTTAACCACTGAGCTAATCGCGCGCCTAATTCCATTTTGTTTAATAATTTCGCCATAGATAAATCAAGGCCTCTTTTATAGCGGTGACGCACCTGTTCACACGTCTTGCAGAGCCGCTCCAGCGTAGACTCGTGGAGATACAGGGACACCCGCTTCTTCTCCTCCTGCAGACGAGTGTCTGCCTTCTTCATGTACTCTGAGAACACAACAAGAATCACGGGGGTTTTTCTTTTAAAGATGAGTATTTCACAGCCTTTTTTTATTTCGTAGCCATGAGACAAGAGCTACTGTAAAGCATAAAAAAAGTACAGAGGATACTTTCCCAAAGCTAAATTATATACTTGTACAAACAAATGTGTAAAAATTGTAAAGGAAAAGTAAAAAAAATAACGCTGACCAAAGTACAGAGAATACTTTCCCAAAGCTAAATTATATACTTGTACAAACAAATGTGTAAAAATTGTAAAGGAAAAGTAAAAAAAATAACGCTGACCAAAGTACAGAGAATACTTTCCCAAAGCTAAATTATATAATTGCGCAAACAAATGTATAAAAATAGAAAGGAAAAGTAAAAAAAAAAAAATGCTAACCTGTGACGGGGTTGGAATTCAAGAACTGGATACTCTCTGCCATGTAGAACCGCTTCGTGTCCTCTAGGAAAATGGTTTCGAACGATTCCTTGTACACGGACAGGTTCTGGCCTTTACTGGTCGGCTCCTCTTCATTCAAACCTGTGAACGGAGATTGAGAAAAACACTTGTTTATTTTTAACACTTAGACGACCGGGTGTACCACCGGTGGAACACGCACGTCCGTACGGAATGGACCGGGTGTACCACCGGTGGTACACGGGGTCGGATAGCCGTATTATCGCCGGTCCCACAAGAGAATTCACGAAAAACCATGCCGGTCGTCTAAGTGTTAAAAAAATCACAGCTGGGAGGAAAATTTCCTACTCAGGAGGTACTTTGTATGTCTGAGGTCCACTCATATTTTGTGAGGAAAAACTGAGTACAGTCAAAGTTGGATACCTATAAGAAAACTCAAGAAACCGGAAATTTTTTCTCCTATATCCAGACGTTATCTTGTGAAGGCATTATTTTTTCTTATAGAGGTAATTTTGACCTGGTAATCATTCACTATATTCAGCTTTCTCTTATATCCAAGTCCGACTTCATGAAGAACAACACTTCTTGTGCTTCACAACAAAGAAATCATACTTAAAACCTAGATTTTACTTGAAATAATCACAATCGTACTGTGATGTTACAAGTACTCAAACCCATCTTACAATTTTAGGACTTGAACCACCGACCTCTAGATTACGAGTCCGCCGCCTTTTCGTTTGAGCTACTAAAGATAACAATAATATCGCCTTATTTATACTGCCCCATTGGCACTATTAAGTCCCATTAAAAAAATATTCCAGTAGTAAGCCCAAGACATATTATTATGTGGTAAAAATCCCAAATGGGAGGATGACTTGTCATGTCCCAGCTGGGTTTCGAACCCACCACCTCTAGATTCACAGAGTGCCGCCTTTACCACTGGGGTACGGGGACAGAAGACGGTGTTGTGACTAACCTAGTTCTACGTAGCAGTTAATGACACCGCTCACAAGTCTTGTGTTGATGGACTCCCCATTCCTCTCCCGTTCTATCAGCTTGAGTACTGCATTGGTCACTTGCTTGTTGAGGTGTTTGAACAGCTGATCCCGCCACGTCACCAGGGCTAGCTGATAGATCTCGTAGATACCTGGGGAAAAAATGATGATTTTTTTTCTTCTAAAAATGAAGTATAATATTTATAATACTATTACACTAAAATGAATAAATATTTCTACAGGTTAAAGCAGAATTTTTAAGAAGAAAAAAAGTTATATTAACGTAATAAGCACACAATAAATTGCCTTAGATTCATGGCGCACCCAGTGTTGGTTCAGATAGGCACAGACACTATTATATTACAGTTGAACCTGGCTGTAAGAGAACTCAATGGACCAGATTTTTTCCTATTATATCCAGGTTTCTCATGTAAAGAAATTATTTTACCTTAAAAAGAGGTTATGTTAGACCTGGAAATTGTTCTCTTATATAGTAATAATAATAATAATAAATGCCCGCAGCACGGGTGTATATTTACGAGCCTAGCTTTATTTACAAACAGAAAACAAATAACATGAATATATTACATAAGAAAGGTTTAAAATATAGGTTCTTAATTAATCAGTGGTGCAGCATCACTCACCCTTTCGGCCTTCTTCACACTCGCGCCGCACCCAGTGTCGGTTCAGATAGGCACACACCCCATTGAGCACTTTGCTTGAGAACTGGTACTCGTCCCACTCTCTCGTGTAGAACTGGAGGACGTCTTCTCCCATGAGTTCTACACCTCGCTTCATCAGAGTGGAGAGGTACGATCGGAGAAAGTCCCGCAGTCGCTTGTACAACTCGAGACCTATAAGTTGAGCCCCAGCCCCTCCTGAGAAAATGAAAGTACATTTTATTTTTACTATCATTTTTTGGAATGGAGAGCACAAGATTACTCTCCAGCTGGTTCCTTATTGAACTCATCATTTCGTCGTCCCAAACACGAAGTGGCGTATCTCAAAAAATGGACATTTGAGATTTTTGGCGTATCTAGTTCTAATCATGGTTTTTTATCACCTCACAAAGTGGCGTATCTCTATCTCAAAGCGTTCCAATTTTATGACTATATTTAATTTCGGCGTATATTGTTTCGAATATTTCTTTCAAAGAACGAGCTGACGTATCTCGATTTTAATTTTTATTTTAACTAACCTTTTTTAAGACTAACTTACATTGATTATCAATAGAAAATTATTCCAGTACAAGGGCATAAAGGATAAGTGAACAAAAAACTATCAATTTTTGTTTTTCCTGTCCTGTAAAGTTTGTATTTTGAAGATACGCCGGAACAAATCGAACAAATCGTCGTCCCAAACACGAAGATTCGTGTTTGGGACGACGATTTGTTCCAGAATGTTTCACAACATTTTATCTCAATTTTTAATGAAGACTGTTGCAAAGTAATGTTTCAGTCAGTGGGATTCAATCTCATTTGATTATAAAGGAAAAACAGAAACAAAATGTGCCCAGTGGTACACCAGCTTTAGATTAGGTTAGGTTCTCAAGAATTGTGTTACAATTATTCAAAACTGCCTTTCTTGCAACTTGGAACACCAAACTCCAGGTTTAAAGAAAAAGTTTTATAGCATTTCAAAGATGGCTCTGTACTCAAATTAGGAACCATTAAAAAACCCCTATTTTGTTCTTCTGTAAAGTTGAGGTAAAAACTCATCAGTATTCAAGGAAAAATTGTAGACCTTCAAATGACAACTTCTAGTCAGACCTTCTCATTATGCCAAATGATCTTCTTGATAACATACAATAATAATACCACTACATGTTGTTACTCATACAAGGAACTACTTATTTTTCTTCACAAGGTAGAAAATACAAGTGTAGAACTTTTTACCCAGCTGGGTTTGAACCTGGAACTCTTGCATGCTAACCCAGGGTGATATCCATAAAGCAACAGACACAAAGTTGAAGAATACTCGTACTTTTATAAACACCCTATGTTGAACATAGATTTTATTTCTAATCCCTGTCATTTTTTTTCTTCTTCATTTTACATGATTCCCTGCTCTTTCTATCCCTATCTATAGTGAGTAATCCTATGTTGACCTTTGGAAAATGTTTTCTTCTTTTGTAAGTTGAAATTATTGTCTTTTAATAGTCTGGCCTACTTTTTTTAAGTATGGCAGACTATCAAAAGAAAATGACTGTTAGGGAATTTTTTACTGCTAAAAATTAATTTAATGGTATCAGGTATTGGATTATTGTCTATTCATAATCATAAAAGGTGTTATGGTCTACTGAAACTTGAGTACCAAATTGGACTGTTTGGTAGCCCAAAAATTGGCTTGGTTGATATTTTGTTTCCAAAAACTATCAAGTAGGGTATTAAATCAAAGGTCTCAGTTTCCCAATAGTAGCTAAGCTATTTTGAATTAAATGAAATAATTTTAGGTCTATAAATTGGTACTAGGAAAGTAATACAAAATAGCTCACCAGTTGAGGCATTATTTGGGGCACTCTTTTTCACCAACTTGTTCCTCGGTGTAACAGTTTGTGAATGAACACTTGTACAATAGTTGTACACGTGAGTGTAGAGTTCCATGTAGCGGGGTTTGGGCATGGACTGTCTTTTGTACACCTGATCAACACCTTCTTTCAGATCACTCCAATTTGATCAAAGTCAACTTGTTTTAAACCACCTGATAAGGAAGATAGAATTTCAATAGTTAATTAATAAAATGATAACATTAATGGTTCTTCTTAATAAGCAAGTTACACCACTCTGCAAGGAAGATTGTACTTTATATAAGATGAAATATAATTTATTTAACTGTTGACCAAGGAAACATTCTGACATCTATCACAGGTGATTCCCAATCCAGAGCATTTCTAATCCAAAGGATCTCCATCAACATACAAAGGGGAAATGTGGCATCTGTATTGGGGACTCTACCATCTTGTGCAAAGATGGATGAAATATTTTCAGTTTAGTGTTGAGAATTTGTAAGAAGTAGATAAAGCATGACATGCCCAATTGGCCCATGATGTCGGGTGTTTTTGCCTGAAGTGGATGATTTTCATCAGGCAAACACGCCTGATGTGGCCATATTGGATAATTTCATCAGACAAAAACACCTGATGTGGCTGTATTAGATACTTTTTGTCAGGTAAAAATGTATGGCATGGCCATATTGGATAAATTTCATTACGCGTTTTGCCCTGACACTCACTTCATTGTAACTACAACTGTCAGGTAAAAATGCATGACGTGGCATGGAATGTGTTACAAAAGAGTTGGCCATGGCATGCATGCATCATAAAGGGATGTTTAGGATGCATGTTATTTTGAACTTTCAAGAGCTACAAATTGATCAGTCTGTTTATATTAACCATTGAATGAGCAAACTATTAGGAGGCTGCTTTATGCTACCATATAAATTGAAAGATATCAGTTTGTAGAAAATTTGGTTGCCAGACTAGGCAAGAAGTAAATAATACCTGGATTATTGGCATCCCGACGATTTGCTGCCATTGCACTGGTACTAAAATTAGAGCTGGTTTTATAATTGCACCAATCACTTGAAGTGTTTTTTCTTACAAACAATTAACTTCAAGATTCTATCTGATATTCTGAAATGAGAAAAACCCTGAGTAAGATTTTTTTCCGCATATGGAGGTGACATGGGTAAATCTCAGTCTTTAACACTTTGTACGCCACGTCGCTCAATATGTGCAACAGCGACTTAATAAAGTCAACTAAAATACAACAACAGAGGTAACAAAGTGTCTCTCAATATGAGCAACGTGGCTCCCCATGAAAAACAAACTTGCTGGGGGCCACGTTGCACATATTGAGAGACAATCCTTTGTATCGTGGCCTCAGGGGGAAATCACGATTTTGGGCTTGGCGTACAAAGTGTTAAACTTTTATTGTAGAAATTCAACATTAATTGATATTCCAGAAAACATTTACTAATTTCTTTTAAAATGGATATTGAAAAATTAGCGGGTTACAGGACAACTATATCCAAAAGGACATCAAATTTCAAAATTTAAAGAGTTTTACAAGCACAGTTTTAAAATTAAAACCTTTTCTTTCAAAATCCTCATTAAAATCCTTTACAATTAGACAAGTATGATCAAGACTCCCATTTAAGGAACCAAATTCTTCTCGGACGTAACACAAGTAGTGTTTCAGCAGTTTTAACTGACCACTTTGGATATAGCAACCATTGACAATGACCATATTGTCACCACTTATACCTCACTTACTAAATATTACTTTATTTGATAATGTTATAGACACTGAACCAGGGATATCAATCCAAGGGCACTTGTCAGAAATAAACTAAGATATTAACTTTGAAATATTATAGTATCAAATCGACCAACAGTGAAACTGTATTTTATTGGTAACCCAGATAAACAATTACTTAAATTGGTTCCACTTGCCCAATTTTTTTTCAGCTATTTCACTCTGTGAAACGAAGAGTCTCAACATCTTCTGATGAAGAAAAAATGTACATTTTTACTTCCTCACTATCAGTTAGTGTTCAGAGACAATAACTTGATGAGAAGAAAAGGAAACATTGAATTTTTCTTCCCAAGACCATCATCTTTCCAAGTTGCCTAATGAGGAAATACCCTGAGATTATATGACTTGGTACTTTTTGCTTACAAAGAAATGGGACGACTCCAGGTTGCTTCTAGGGACCAGCAATGCGTGAGGCTGTTAGAGTAGTTGCACTAGATTTCACACAAGTAGCCTGTTGATCCTTTTCTTTGGTGTCTTTTCAAAATTAATTGTAATTGAAAATTATCTTTGGCTCATAACCACAAGAAAATCTTTTTTTTTTTTTTGCTAACCTAGGATTTTGAAAAATTGAAAAACAAAACAAAAGAGAACTTTCCTTTTTTGTACTCGTTGAGAACAGCTGGTCAATTACCTCTGTGGTGTCTGAAGACACGAAGGAATATACCTCTGTGTTATACTGACTTCGCGCTGATTTGAAAAATTAACGGTTCTTGGTTTTTAATTTTCTTCTTTCTCAAAAAAAATCCATTTCAACAAGATTTTGGTTGGTTTGGAGAGGAAAAAATACAGAAATAATTTTTTTGGATCGTTAATAAAGACTTTTTACCAGTTTCGTGTTTTAACAAACAAGTTGAATAGCATTATGTCATCCGACATTGTTCAAATGGAAATCTGCGAGCTGAGTCCAAACAGCAAAGATTTCAAACTCGTGGGAGTCATTATTTCCAAACGCAGTGCACGATCTTTTATTGATAGGAAAAGTAAGTCACCTGTTTTTTTCTTCTAGATGATATTTATTTTGATGGAAGGTAACCAGCAGGCGAGGTAAATGCTCAAAGAATTTTATGCCTCGTCACCATCAGACTCTGGTTATTTTGTGACCACAACATAATAGTAAGACTCTGAGGTATGAAATTCTTCGAGCATTTACATTACCTGGTGGTTTTTTTTATTATTATAAACTGGTGTTTTTTTTATTATTATATTTCCAGTCCTGACTTCTCTTATATCCAGTTTCGCCTGTATTTCGCTCTACAACCTACCTGTATGTTGATTGTTCACCAGATAACTCCCGCACGGTTTGGAACTTCACCTTGCGGGACTCTCCCCTCTACTTCATCAATGTGGCTGCCTGGGGCTCGGAGGAGTACATCGACAAGCTCTTCATCACCTTCAATGTGGGAGACATAGGTACGGCCCAACCCAGGCTGGGTGAGGTTAATGTGGATGGTTGGCTATCGTTTCAGAAAGCACTCTCACAATCCCCAAATCTCCCTTTCAACCGTCACAAAAGGCACTTAGATTTTTTTTTTAAACAATAATATGCATATTTTATATTTTTTATTTAAGAAAAAGAGAACAGAACATTCTCATCATCTAATTTTCAATGTATGAAAGCGCAGCTCCGTCATCAAATCCATACGAGATTAGCTTGTATTTCGTGCCTCGTATTCGGAGAGATACAGCTCTTTGATTGGTTAATTTGAACGAAATAATTAATCAGAGTGCGTTGTATGATGGTTGAAATCGAGATTTGGGGATTATAATTCGCCTCTGACAACACAAAGAGGCGTAAACCACAAATTTTTGAAATCGTTTTTATTGCTTAGATTGAGTCTACTTGTGCTATATTTTGTTCTCACAAATAGACGTAACCCAATTATAATCCAAAGAAAAGATACAACAAAAATTAAAATCAGGCGTATCCCTCATTTTCTCTTTTTCAGACAAATCAAATAGGCGTAAATCGATAGTCACAGTTAAATAATCAAATTTGGCAACAGAAAAAGTTCGTATGGTCATTCACGGGTACAGGGAAGTGATAATGTTCCTACCGTGAACAGAAAATTTATGCACAAGAAAACTCATTTTGGCTCTCCTGTAAAATTTTGAAAATGTGGTTTACGCCTCTTTGTGTTGTCAGAGGCGAATTATGAGAGATAGTTTTTCCTGGAACGAAGGCCCGGTACGATTTCCTGCAAGTGAAGGGTAAAACCTCCGTCCTGTAGAATCATAGAGTAAAACCTAATCTGAATGACAAACTCCTCCAAGTCGACACAGCTGCATTGTATGCATAGACAGTCTTATGTTAAGTGAATAGAAGTAAAGTTATCATGAAAATTTTAAAGTTATTATTTTTTAAATGATCCCTAGATATATGATGTTACAGTTATTCACATCATATATCGGAGGAGTACATCGACAAGCTCTTCATCACCTTCAATTCGAAATCACCTTACTAAAGTTATTCGAGTTTGGGGCTCGAACCACCGTGCACCGACCACCGTGCATAGGTAGTTAAGTGGTTAATGTCAAATGGTAATCCAGGTAGCGTAGGGATCCGTTGGTTCGAATCCCACCCAGAGCATGATAACCTCGCCTGGTGGTTACCTTCCACTAAAGAGTGTTATTATTATTCGTGAGTGGATTCTGAGTTTATTTTATTTTATAAAATTCTTTATATTTTCAGTTGAGGTGATCAACCCTCGAGTCACTGTGAGGAAAGTTCAAGAAGACAGCAAGTATGAGCCACTGCCCACTGCTCAATACGACCTGACCATTTCAGAGAACAGTTCAGAAATGAACTATTACAGGTAAATATATAATAATATTTCCGTGACCGCAATATAAGCAAAGATGCCTATCACTAATAATAACACTCTTTAGTGGAAGGTAACCACCAGGCGAGGTTAATGCTTAAAGCATTTTCTACCACCTAACCCTCGAGTCTTATTACTATGTGAACACTGAACACACACTCAAATTAACGAGGAAAAAGACATGCAATGGGTGAGAATCGAACCAACGGATCCCTACGCTACCTAAATTACCAGATTAGCGCGTTAACCACTTGACTACCAGTGCCTATCGTACGGTGATGGAAATATACAAAACCCCAGATCCAATCTAGGGTTTTATCATGTCCATTGATTCTACATACATATATTGGTTTTCACATCCCGACATAAGAGTTGTTCAGGATGGAGGTTTTACCCACTAAACACTGGGAAGCGTACCAGCCATCCATGGTAACCTCATCCAGCCTGGATAGGGCTGGAAATAATGACCTCATGTGTTTACGAGGATCGAAATTAAAATCGCTAAACCACGGGGAGATTCATGCTGGAAGTTGGCTCAGTTATAAAACATACAGATATATTAGAAAGATAATTGAAAATGTGTTACTCACTCAAAACTTGGCAGTGTTAATATAGTTCAAAAAATCTTTTTTTTAAGCATTTTTTTCGGGTAATAGGTAAAAATTTCTGCCATTTGCAATCCAGAGGGCAAAGTACTCAGAATACTTGAGCAATTTCCTTTCTGGATTACAATTGACATTTTTTGGAATAAGTATGATCGTGCCTTCGGTTTTCTGTTCCCTCTAAACACGTGAGGCTGGCATTAATGGTTAATGTGTGAGGTTAATGTGGGTAGCTGGTACGATTCCCAGGGCTAAAACCCCCGTCCTGACTATCTATCTCAGTCAGGACCTAATAGAATCAACTGTGGTCACAATAGATCTAATTAGGTCGCAGTGTTAATTGTAAGGGTTTCACTGAAAACACTGTTACCAGGTCAAATAATAATAATAATAATGGAAGGCTATTTTTTTTACAAATGTGGTTTCCAACTTACAGTGGCTTGGACAGAGATCGCTACACATACTGCTATCATTTCCCCACCAAACATCCCGAGTCATACGTGAAACTGCAGGACATTGTCTACTACACCCAACACAATCAGGAGAGACGAGATATCAACCTGCTGGTGGCAGTCAAACATGTAAGAGCTCTCTAATACTCTCTATTAATCATTATATTGGTGGTGGTAGTGGAAATTGACCACCACACACAACACAATCAGGAGAGACGAGACATCAACTTCCTGGTGGTAGTCAAAAATGTAAGAGCTCTCGAATTATTATTTTATTGTTGGTGGACACTGGACACTATTTCTAAATATTTACCTCTATAATTTATGTAAGACCTTTTGGCTGTTTGACTTCTGAAGTGACCGTTAATTATTTTCTCGGAAGTTTTAACAAGGTATGAGGGGCAAGGACTTCGATAGTTATAGACCTCTCTTTAAATAAATGTTCATAAAAAAACGAGGTATAATTTTTTTTTTTTTTTCCTAGGTAGTGTACTGATATTTAATGGGATACTTTCATCCCGCGTCAAAAATAAACTATGGCACCTATCTCTTCTTGAGATTTTATCCACGATTTGAATTTAATAAAACGAGGTATAATATTCTATTTTGTTTATTTTATACTTTTCGGATGATTTGTAATTTGCAACTTTTTTTTTTTTTTAATGAATATTTATTTAAAGAGAGGTCTGTAACATTCAGAGTCCTTGCCCAATTTGTAATTTATTTGCATCAATTGATATACATGATAGGTACAATATAAAGGTACAATAAATAAATATATTATGTAGATGAAGGTACATAAAAAGAATGATCCATGCGTTTGCTTTCCGTGTGTCAGGTGGGGTCCACCCGCACCATCAAGACAAGACGAGGTGACACTACAGCCACCAGAGAGATAGAGCTGATGGACGACACTCACTCGGGGTTTCCCTTCTTCATGTGGGGGGTGGAGGTGGTGGGGATGGCAGACAAGTGGACGCCTAGGGAAACAGGTGAGAGCTCAAGGGTAGATCTTATATAAGTAGAGTTCATGGGTAGATCTCAAGGGTAGAGCTTATAATAAGTAGAGCTCATGGGTAGAGCTCAAGGGTAGATCTTATATAAGTAGAGTTCATGGGTAGATCTCATGGGTAGAGCTCATGGGTAGATCTCATGGGTAGATCTTATAAGTAGAGCTCATGGGTAGATCTCATGGGTAAATCTTATAAGTAGAGCTCATGGGTAGATCTCATGGGTAAATCTTATAAGTAGAGCTCATGGGTAGATCTTATAAGTAGAGCTCATGGGTAGATCTCATGGGTAGATCTTATAAGTAGAGCTCATGGGTAGATCTCATGGGTAGATCTTATAAGTAGAGCTCATGGGTAGATCTCATGGGTAGATCTTATAAGTAGAGCTCATGGGTAGATCTTATAAGTAGAGCTCATGGGTAGATCTCATGGGTAGATCTTATAAGTAGAGCTCATGGGTAGATCTCATGGGTAGATCTTATAAGTAGAGCTCATGGGTAGATCTTATAAGTAGAGCTCATGGGTAGATCTCATGGGTAGATCTTATAAGTAGAGCTCATGGGTAGAGCTCATGGAAGTCACCCACTCGGGTGACAAACCTGCTGCCCACATTAACATCACCCAGGCTGGTTTGGGTCGGAATGCCAGCATCACGAATACTTCACCTCGCTGGACCTTGCTTAACTTCGGGGGACCTACGAGAACCGGTGCATTGAACGCTCCATCGGCGCTGGCCCATTCCTTTTTACCCAGGTTCGACTGTACTACGTTAGCAACCTGACCTTATAATAACACTCTTTAGTGGAAGGTGACCACTAGGCGAGGTTAATGCTCAAAGCATTTTCTACCACCTAACCCTTAGAGTCTTATTATTATGTGGTCACAAACTCAAATCAACGAGGAGAAATTCATACACTAGGTGTGATTTGAACCAACGGATCCCTACGCTACCTGTGGATTACCAGACTAGCGCTTTAACCACTTGACTACCAGTGAATGACCTATTATTATTATTATACAAATTCCATCAAGTTTTATTTACATCAATAATATAATTTTATTTACATCAAATAGTACCTCATAAACTCACTATATTTTTTGTATAATTTAAATTAAAATAAAGAAAGAGTATTTTGTTTTAAAAAAAAACGGCATTTTCTTCCTCTTTTTTTTTTTTTTTTGTATAACATAATAAATATATAAGTAATTAAAATGAATCAAATAAAATACCTATGAGTATGCACTTATACTATCACACTAAGGTACCTGGGGAACCAGGCACCTTGTTTTGTGATCCGCACCACCATTTTTTTCTTCTCCTCCCTCAGTTCTGTTCATGGCCGATGTGAACCTCTCCTACAACGAGTTCCACAAGTGCTGGGGCCTCTCCTCCAGTTCCAAGACCATCATCACCCCTGACCCACAGACAGACTCAGGCCGGGCCCTGCAACAGTTTGCCCTGGCGGCCCTCATCACCCTATTTTTCTTCTCCTCCCTCAGTTTTTTTGTATATTATGTAAAATTAAAATAAAGAAAGAGTATTTTGTTTAAAAAATACGCCATTCTCTTCCGCACCACCCTTTTTTCTTCCCCTCCCTCAGTTTTTTTTTTTATATATTATGTAAAATTAAAATAAAGAAAGAGTATTTTGTTTTAAAAATACGGCATTCTCTTCCGCACCACCCTTTTTTCTTCTCCTCCCTCAGTTCTGTTCATGGCCGATTTTTCTTCCCCTCCCTCAGTTTTTTTTGTATATTATGTAAAATTAAAATAAAGAAAGAGTATTTTTTTAAAAAAAAACGGCATTCTCTTCCGCACCACCCTTTTTTCTTCTCCTCCCTCAGTTCTGTTCATGGCCGATGTGAACCTCTCGTACAACGAGTTCCGCAAGTGCTGGGGCCTCTCCTCCAGTTCCAAGACCATCATCACCCCTGACCCACAGACAGACGCGGGCCGGGCCCTGCAACAGTTTGCCCTGGCGGCCCTCCATCACCCTTTTTTTCTTCCCTCCCTCAGTTTTTTTTGTATATTATGTAAAATTAAAATAAAGAAAGAGTATTTTGTTTAAAAAAAATTGCATTCTCTTCCGCACCACTCTTTTTTTCTTCCCCTTCCTCAGTTTTTTTTGTATATTATGTAAAATTAAAATAAAGAAAGAGTATTTTGTTTTTAAAAAAATTGCATTCTCTTCCGCACCACCCTTTTTTCTTCTCCTCCCCCTCAGTCCTATTCATGGCCGATGTGAACCTCTCCTACAACGAGTTCCGCAAGTGCTGGGGCCTCTCCTCCAGTTCCAAGACCATCATCACCCCTGACCCACAGACAGACTCGGGCCGGGCCCTGCAACAGTTTGCCCTGGCGGCCCCACTCGACGCCAAGTCCGTGATGGCCCAACTGGTCAAGTCTTGTGATGGTGAGTTGAGTGGCAGAGAAGTCTTGTGATGGTGAGTTGAGTGGCAGAGAAGTCTTGTGTTGGTGAGTTGAGTGGCAGAGAAGTCTTGTGATGGTGAGTTGAGTGGCAGAGAAGTCTTGTGATGGTGAGTTGAGTAGCAGAAAAGTCTTGTGATGGTGAGTTGAGTGGCAGAGAAGTCTTGTGATGGTGAGTTGAGTAGCAGAAAAGTCTTGTGATGGTGAGTTGAGTGGCAGAGAAGTCTTGTGATGGTGAGTTGAGTGGCAGAGAAGTCTTGTGTTGGTGAGTTGGGTGGCAGAGAAGTCTTGTGATGGTGAGTTGAGTGGCAGAGAATGTCTGACCTCCAGTTGCATTATTATTATTATTATTATTAAACACTAAAAATTATATTAGATAAGACAAAGCTACCTACCAAATTTCAGCTTCCTAGCACTTACCAGTTCGGAGAAACAGTGATGAATCAGTGAGTGAGTGAAACTCTCTTTTATAAGTATAGATATAGAAAAAACTTTATTAGATATAAAAAGACATAATATGTACAGTAGAAATAATTCTTATAACAATTTTATTTAAAAATGGAAACAATAAAAAGGAAAAAGAATAGAAAAATATATATAAACATATGTCCTAACTAAAGGGCGGGGTTATTGCCTATGGCAATCTCTTCCACCGAACCCTTTGTGTTGGGTGGAAGAGATTGCATTGTCTTTTTTTATTGATTTTCACGTGACAATGCAAGAGGTTGCATTGTCACGCTAATAAGTAAAATTAATGTGTATTCTTTGTGTTATCATATCATATTTTTTTTTGGGTAGGGCAGAATTATGGGCCTTTCCGTTTTTTTCAATAATAATAATAGAGCTCTTTAGAGGAAGTTTTTTTTATTTTCTTTTCTTGTGATGGTGAGTTGAGTGGCATAGAATGTCTGACCTCCAGTTGCATTGAATTGTAACGGTAATTAACTAAAATAAAAGTGTTTTCTTTTTGTATTATCATATTTTTGGGTTGCTGTCTGGCTGGGGGACTATAAACAGGGAGTAATAGACCAGCATTGGCTTGGTTCTGGGGGCCCTTGTCAATAATTAGCCTCCTTGTATAGACAGTGGTAGAAGTGCTGAGTCATTCCTCCACTGTCTGGCTACAATTGTTCTCGATGACGCCACCCTATAATGAACAATAAAATATTATAGGTCTTTCCGTTTCTTTCAATAATAATAATAATATTAATAGAACTCTTTAGTGGAAGGTAACCACCAGGCAAGGTTAAAGATTAAAACATTTTCTATTACCTAAAACTCAGATTTTTACTATTATATGGACACATACATACTCAAATAAATGATGAAAATTTCATGCATTGGGTGGGATTCAAACCAATGGAGAATCACCAGACTAGATCCTTAAACACTTGACACTTTTATACCTGGGTTCGATTCCCAGCGGGGCAGGAATTTTTCTGCTCTGTACTTGGATGTTCGGGGTCCACTCATATCTCGTGATGAAAAATGAGTAGTTACTTGTATGAGTAGCGACCAGTGGCGGCATTACCAGAGTAAAAAGAAATTAATGTAATAGAATAATTCGAAATGTGAAGGAGGCTCTTAGTAATGCTGCGCTACCCACAAAAATTGTGAAGGGGCCTTGTGCTTCACCACAAATAAAATCATACATACATTATATACATACACTTGACACTTTTATATTCTTGTATATGTTTTCAGTATCTCAGATCAGCACCATCCTCTCGTGTAAATCCATCGCGGACAAATCCGCCACCCAGACCAATCTCTCCTGCGCAGACCACTTCACTGCTCTGGTGTATGCTGTTATAGTGGACTATGACCTGGATGGACCCAAGGAACTGGTCATCAACAAGTGGTAACCTTATTAGTTTCTGCCGAACGGCTCTTTTTACTTTCCTTATTTAGATCGAAATTTACTTGAAGAGGCAAACTATAGTGTACCAGTGTACCTACATACTTTTTTTTTAAGCTTTATTAGGATGACAAAGTACAATCGTAACAGTATAAAATTAAGAAAAGAAAACAAACAAATGACAAAATAAATAAGTAAAAAAAGAAAATAACAATTATGTCCTACCTAAAGGGCGGGGTTATTGCCTGTGGCAATAATACTTGAACGTTATCATAATATAACTTTCTATAGGGCAATAACCCCGCCCTTTAGTTGGGACAAATGTTTATATATTTTTCTATTCTTTTTCCTTTTTTATTGTAGTATGTATTGTTTCCATTTTACTTCCGAGAAATTTCTAACATTAGAAATCGGAAGTACCTATTGTGTTCGTTTTTATAAAAAAAATATATTTTCATATTTCTGGACGTTTCAAAAGCTCCTGAGCAACTTTGGTTTTGTGTCCGTCTGTCGGTCTGTTAAAAATATTCCTTGTAACGCGCAAATCTCTAGAAACTACTGAACGGATTTTGATGAAATTTTGCACACATATAGGAGACGTTCTGTAGATGGTCCCACTTTAAATTCATCAAATTCGTACAAGCGGTGTAAGAGACCATGCGCCTGACCACTAACTTCTATCACAAAACTTCTATCACTAAGGTACCTGGTTCTCTAGGTACCTTAGTGTGATAGTATAGTGCATACTCACATTATTTTATTTTATTAATTCTAAGTACTTTGTTATTATTATGAAATTATGTACAAATAAAGCACAATTCTTGTTAAAAAAAAAAAAAAAAAAATTAAACGCTTATATCTCGTGAACGGTACACCCGATTTTGATGAAATTTTGTATGTTCCACACGCCACAGCAACCACTGCGGCATGGTTCTAGACGACACCTACGCGGTGTGTACCAACGCTCTGTGTCCGGGCATGACTGCTGGCGTGACGTCATCATCCAACATGGCCGCCTACAACATTCGGGTGTCCCTCAGTGATCACACGGGCCAGATCAAGTACTGCCAGCTCACGGAAGAGTGCGCCACTGCCATGACTGGATTCAAGGTAATAAAATGCCTGCCCCTGGTTCCAGAAAGCACTTTCATGGCAAAATTAATAGACAAATTCTAAGGGCAAAATTAATTGACAAATTTTATATCACAAGGCATTGTTGCTAAGCGTCGGTTTTCCCTGTCTTACAAAGTACGCAATCCGTAACTTAGCGCCACAGAGGTATTACAAAAACGTCTATTAATTCCGCCCTCACTCTCATAATCCCCAAATCTCTCTTTCAACTATCACACAAAACACTCTGATTGGTTAATTTGAACGCAATAACCAATTAGAGTGCGTTGTGTGACGGTTGAAACAAAGAATTGGAGATTTTGAGGCCGAAATTAATAGGGGCGAAATTATTAGACAAATTCTATATCAAAAGTCATTGCTGAGCATCGGTTTTCCCTCTCTTACACAGTAGGCAATCTGTGACTTATTACCATAGAGGTATTACAAAAATGTCTATTAATTCCGCCCTAATAGATGTTTTTGTAATACCTCTGTGTTTTTGTAGTCACGGATTGCGTACTGTGTAAGACAGGGAAAACCGATACTTAGCAATGACTTGTGATATATGTATGTATACAAAAAAAACCAAACTGCATTGAAGCCATGCAATTCTGTTGAACACATGATGACCAGACACCAGTGCTAATCACGTAAGGTGGAGAGAGAGGGATAGTGTTGCATGTAATCTCATGACTTTGGGGATTCCCCTCATGGTCCGAGTTCATCGATCTGGTAAATGTTGTCCGTGGTCAAGCGATCAGTGAGTTTAGTCATAACCGACGACCTATGACTGTGCGAATTTGCGTAAATAAAATATAATTTAACATTATTAATTTATTAATGCGGTACGTTTTGGTTTGTTCTATTTGTTTTTTTTTTTTCATTTTAGTTTGTACTAGAAACTTTAACTTTACTATAATTCCATATTCCATTTCAAAAAAGAAGTAAATTTTCTGTGATCCAAAACCTTGTTTCATTACTGTTAAGCCTCTCTGTGTCTCAAGTTATTGTTATTGTAAGTTAAAATGTCTGAAGCTACTGCTGTCAGCACTGCTAACAATGATTTCACCAAGGATGTCTATTGGAATCTGGCCACCACCAGTGCTGATAATGCAATCATCTCCCCTTTTAGTCTGCATATGGTGCTAGGTCTGGCTTCATTTGGTGCTGCAAGTTCTACGGCTGATGCAATGATGAAGGTACTCAGAATCAAACACTCAGAAACCACTCTCAATAACTACAAGGACATGATTGATAAACTAAGTAAGAGTCCTGAATTAAAAATTGCTAACAAAATCTACTTTGCTGAGGATGTGAAACTGAATCCCACTTATCAGAGCAAAGCTGTTGACAATTTCAACTCTGAACTGAGTAAGGTTGACTTTGCTCAAGGTTCTCTAGCTGCTGAACAGATGAACAGTTGGGTATCCAGTCATACAAATGATAAAATCAAAGATCTTATTGCTCCGTCTGATCTCACTGGAAACACCAAACTCGTACTCATCAATGCCATCTATTTCAAAGGCTTGTGGACTTTTCCATTCAAGCGGGAAGCCACTAAGGATGGACCATTTTATCTGGACAACACCACAAGTGTTCAAGTGCCTCTCATGCACTTGAAAAAGAAGTTTCACTTGTACAGCCAGAGTGGGACGATGGCTTCAAGGTGTTGAAGTTACCCTATGGAAATAAGGAAGACCAAAACTTTTCCATGCACATTTTCCTTCCAAACAAGCGAGATGGTTTGGCAGCACTGGAAAAGAATCTATTCCAAACGAATGAGAGCTTTGCAGAGAAGTTTGAAAAGATTGTGCAGGGTGCTCGCTATCGTGATGTTGAGGTGACACTACCACGGTTCAGAATTGAAAGCACTTGGAATATGAAAACTTTGCTTACAAACCTAGGTATGGAAGTTGCCTTCAGTGCTGCTGCTGACTTCTCTCTGATGACAGAAGACAAAACCCCTCTAGCCATCAAGAAAGTTATCCAGAAAGCTTTCATTGAAGTAAATGAAGAAGGCACTGAGGCTGCTGCAGCCACTGCAGTATGGATGCTTGCCAGTCGTCCAATGTGGATACCTTTTAATGCAGATCATCCATTTGTGATCACCATCTGTCACAAGGACAAAGACATTGTATTCATTGCAAAAGTTGCTAAGTTCAATTCTTCTGAGACACCACAATAAATAATAAGAACAATTACACTCTTTAGTGGAAGGTAGGTAACCACGAGGCTAGGGTAATGCTCAAAGCGTTTTCTACCACCTAACCCTCAGAGTCTTATAATTATGTGGTCACAAACTCAAATTATTGAAGAAAATTCATGCACTGGGTGGGATTTGAACCAAAGGATCCCTACGCTACCTGGATTACCAGACTAGCGCTTTAACCACTTGACTACCAGTGCACTTAAATAAACAGAATTCTAAATAGCCCACAATTATAAAACACCTCTCTATCAAAAAATTTCTCATACCAAGCATGCCTTAACTTTAGTATAGCATAAATTTAGATATATTTCATTAGATTTAGATTTATAATATTAAAATAAGATAGAATAATTACGATTTCATTAGTTAGGGAACCAATTTAATGTAATAGTTAGTAATGTAATACCTTTGTATATGTTATCCTGCTATTAAATAAATAAATAAATAAAAGGATCTTTTGTAATCCGTTTATTGTATAATATACAGGGTGGAACAAAATTACGTTTACACCCGTTAATGGTAGATTACTGACGACATTCCAGCCCGAATCTGCAAACCGATTCGCCTGAGTTTTTTCGGATTCGCCTTCGTAACTGCACAAAGTGATTTTTTGCAATTTTCCGAAAAAGTCCGACTTTGGCTTATTCTTCAGGTCAGTGCTTTGTTCCTGTGTAAGATGAGTTGATTCTGAACAATTCTGTAGAAAGCCAACAAAATTTCGATGTTTCTAGTTACACTACTTTGTTTTTTACGGTTTGGCACCCCCGTCCAGGTTTTATTCTCCATTCGCTGGAAATCGTATCAGCTACTCATATTAACCTCACCCAGCCTGGGTAGTGTGACGGAAACGTCAGCCTGACATGCTTAGAATCAGAATTTTGTTCAAAAAGTCTGCTCCAACCGGGAATCGAACTCAGCATCTCTGGCCTATGGGCAGTAGTCGCAACCGTTACGCCACGGAGGCGAACTAATGATACATGGAGTATAATAATGTTTTTTCTTTGTGTTATTATGTCACAATTTTAGTGGGTAGCGCAGAATCAAAGGACTTTACCACTTTAATTTACAATATCTTGTATTATTTTTTTGCCTATGATTCTGCCACTGGTCGCTGCTCACATTAGAGCAGCTACTCATTTTTCCTCACGAGGTATGAGTGTACCCCGAACATCCAAGTACAGTGCAGAAAAAATCCTGCCCCGCCGGGGATTGAACCCAGGTCACCATGTGTGCAATGCCTAGCGCGCTAACTCACTCTGCCACAGTGACTACTTGTGATACATGGAGTAATAGTAAAATATAAATGTTCCAGGCAGAACAGTTCAGCTCTCTCCCTGTGGACGTGCGGACTCAGATCAAGTGGAAGTTTCTGCTGAAGCGAGTGACGGCCAAGCTGATCGTACTGCCTGACCTGAAGCAGCGTACGCCACTGATCAGCGTAATGGCGGCGGTGCCGGTGCCACTGGCGGAGTACTGCTGCAAGGTGCCGCCCTTCTGAAGAGGCGCGTTGATAAGTGGCGGTCATTGGGGCTTGAAATTTGAATTTATGAACGAAAAAAAAAATTGCGAAATTCTTAAGAGAACAGTCTTAGAAGCAATCTTAAGAAAAATACCAATATAGCCTCTTCGCGCCCAACACCATTTTGTTTTGTAGAACAAAGTGACCTGTGTCCCACCCGAGGACAAATATTTTATACTACTTGGTAGTATAAAATTTTAGCTTGGGCACTTAGGACTATAAATTAATGTCCTCTTACGAGGACATTGGGCGCGAAGAGGATAATTAAGCTTAGGAAATATATGAAGCAATATTGAAAATAAATAATTAAATAAAGATATATTATTATTAAAAAATCTAATCTACTTTATGCCAAGTGAAGATGTAAGCACCTTTACCTCCTGATCAGAATGTTGCAGGTTCGAATCCCGGGTGGGATTTAATTTGTAAACAGAAAAAACCTCCTTCGTTGCTGTAACAAGCAACAGCTGGGACCTAAATCCATTTTATTATTATAATTCACGCAAAATAAAGATCAATTAGATTTATTTGTTTATATTTTATGTTTTTATTTTCATATGCGATAATTTGTACATGTACAATTGTACATAGATACAGAGGGGACATATCAGTGAGTATGAGTAAGGGAGGGAGAGAAAAGGAGAGGAATGATAATATCACTTATACATATATATACTGCCCGATTAGGACTATAAGGTCCCATTATTCCAGCAGTAAGCCCAAAACGTATTATTATGTGGTAAAAATCCCAAATGGGAGTATAACTTATCATGTCCCGGCTGTGTTTCGAACCCGCGACCTCTGGAACCTGTGGATTAACAGAGTGCCGCCTGTACCACTGAGCTACCGGGACAGGGAAGGAAAGAGGGAGGGAAGGAGGGGATAATAATAATATCAATGTCGCCTTATTTATACTGCCTGATTAGGACTATTAAGTCCCATTATTCCAGCGGTAAGCCCAAAACGTATTATTATGTGGTAAAGATCCCAAACAGGAGGATAACTTGTCATGTCCCGGCTGGGTTTCGAACCCGCGACCTCTGGAACCTCTGGATTAACAGAGTGTCGCCTTTACCACTGAGCTATCAGGTCAGGGATGGGAAGAGGGAGGGAAGGAGGGGATAATGTGAATGAGGGATGTGTATGTGAGGGGGTCGAAGGACGAGTTGAAGATTCGCTCACTATGCTCACATGATATTCACAGATTGGATGAAGGTTTGAAGGTCTACTCTGACGTCATCAGAGGTCGAGCGTATTATTTCTCCGCCAGCCTGTTGTTTTTTGCTCAGAAATATCGAAAATTGAAACAAAAACGAACAAGTGACGAAAGACAAAGCTCAGTCGGGCATCAATTGGGCAAAAAAAAACTTCATTTTGTTGACTAAAAATGGCACCAGACGAAATCGAAATAATATATTAAGTAAGGTAATTTCAATCTACGAGTATTGAGATAAATGGCAGATTTTTGGAGTACTTCCTAATTTTTCCCTTTATACCAGAAGTTGTTTTGGGCAACTATTATGTGGTCAAATGCTCAAATAGCCGACCTCCGTGACTCAGTGGTTAAGAGCATTGGTTGCTGGCCCGGAGGTTGCGTGTTCGAATCCCGGCCAAGATATGACAAGTTATCCTCCAATTTGGGATTTTTACCACAAAATAATACGTCTTGGGCTTACTGCTGGAATAATGGGACTTAATAGTCCTAATCCGGCAATATAAATAAGGCGATATAGATATTATTATTATTATCTCATGCGAAAAATATATGTCAGCAAGAAGATTTTAGCTGGAAAATTAATGAATAAAGATTTGCAAGAATTTTTCACCGCATGAAACGGGTAAATGGATTTGTGTCTCAAGAATGAAAAATTACACGAAATTTTCGCTCAGTAAAAGTGTCATTCTAATTTTCATATATGACCTATTAGTGAACATTATGAAAGTATTAAAATAAGATTAGCCGACCTCCGTGTCTCAGTGGTCAAGAGCATTGGTTGCTGACCCGGAGATTTCGGGTTCGAATCCCTGCCGAAGCGGAAAATTCTAACCGATTTTTTCCGTTTCTGGAATGGTATGGATGTAAAGGTAAAGTGCCCTGAAGTAATGCGAAAGCGGTTTCAGGGCACAACTACCTTTTAAAAAATAAGATCATCTAATACAACTTCTCACTTTTCTGTTTATACTGATTATACTGATAGTCTACAGATGTAAAGAAGTACTCATTGTATACTATGTAAAAGAATTTAAACAGATCTCGAAATTATGAATTGTGAACCACAAAAAGGGTTAAGGGTTTATTATTATAGATTAGTTGGAGTTCCACAAGAGAAGCACCAATTATCACACCGACCTCTATTTAGATCTATTGTAACCAGTTGATTCTAATTCTGATGTACGTCCTGATTTGGAGTAGTCAGGACGGGGGTTTTACCCTCCATTCGCTGGGAATCGTTCCAGCTAACCACATTAACCTCACCCAGCCTGGGTAGGGCCGGAAATGCCAACCTCACGTGTTTGGATGAAACAGAATTTTCGTCGAAAAGTCTGTCCCAACCGGGTGTCGAACTCGGGAACTCTGGACTGCGGGCAATAGTCACAACCATTACGCCACGGAGGCTGGCAGGGTTAAGGGTTAAGCTGGCATTGCACGTACATTGCGAGTGTGTCGAAAATACATAGAACGACTCATCAGTGAATGCTGAGAGAGTTTTCAAAGAAAATAAACAAAAAAATGGAAGAAAAAAATAATTAAAAATAGAAAAAGCAAACGAAATCCCACTTTTTATTCACATTGCTAAGTGAATCGTGTACATAGAAATATTTTTATCACACAACAAGAAGCCTATCAATAAGTAAAATTGTAGTATCGCAGGAAATAATAAATACAATAATAATAATATCGCCTTATTATACTGCCCGATTAGGATTATTAAGTCCCATATACCATCAGTAAGCCCAAGAACGTAAGTAAATAATTATGTGGTAAAAATCCCAAATGGAGGAAACTTGTCATATCCCGGCTGGGTTTCGAACCCGCGACCTCTGAACCTCTGGATTTCTCAGAGTGCCGCCTTTACCACTCAGCTACCGGGACATGTAAATATAAATATGGACATGTAAATATAAATATGGAGGTAAAACCTCCGTCCTAATCAGGACGTTAAATGAAATAGAATTGTTGGCGTTAGGAAGGACATCCAGCCGTATAAAATGTGCCACATTTAATCAACGTCAACCATGAGGTTGAACAATCCCAGGTAGGTTTGGGAAAAAGTAAAGTGAAAGAAGAAGAATGAAAATAAATATCGCCTTATTTATACTCCCCGACTAGGACTAATAAGTTCTATTATTCCTGCAGTAAGTCCAAGACGTGTCTATTATTGTGTGGTAAAATACTCAATGTAAGGATAACTTGTCATGTACCGGCTGGAAATCGAACACCCAAACTTCTGGTTCAACGCCCTTACCACTCAGGCACTGAGTAAGCAAGTATTAAAATATGTGGTCCCTATCGAAAATCCCTAAGCCCCCCCACTCTGGTCCGCACCACATATCTGTTTGAAATTTCATTCAGAAAAACACTTCAATTTTTAGTTTGTAATAATTTTTATTTTTAGCACAAATCTTTCATTCTGTTTAATTTTTCCTCGCCGTTTTTTTCTCCCATCATCATTATCGGATGTATCAAAAAACTCGTTCGAAAGATTTTTTAAAATTGCAATTTAAATTGATTTCGCTCCTGTATTCCAGACGATTTTTATTTGTTTTGCTTTTGAAATTTTTAATAAAGTGCAACTAGTGTTTTTGGGTAGTTCCAATTATTATTTTTAAAGTTGTTCAATTTTTCTGGCCAAATGGATACGTTTGCAGTTTTCAGGTGAGCTGATTCTGTCAGGTGATCCCGGTAGCGCAGTGGTGAAAGCGGCACTGTGATGTGAATCCAAAGGTTCCAGAGGTCGCGGGTTCGAAACCCAGCCGGGACATGACGAGTTATCCTCCCATTTTTATCACATAATTATACGTCTTACTGATGGAATAATGGGACCCACATCAGTACTCAGTAGACATCGATAAAGTGGCGGACTCGTAACCTGGAGGTTGGTGGTTTCGAGTCCAAGTTAAGCAAAAATAAAGCGAGATTGATTAATTACATTGTGATACCTAATCATGATTCTTTTTAAAACAAATATGATGAATTTTTTTCATCTTTCAGCTCTAGTAGAAAGAATGTTTAAATTTTAGCTAACTAAAATTGTCATTCACTGTGGCAGAGTAAGTTAGCGCGTTAGGCATTGCACGCATGGTGACCTGGGTTTGATCCCCAGCGGGGCAGGATTTTTCTGCTCTGTACTTCGATGTTCGGGGTCCACTCATTTCCCGTGAGGAAAAATGAGTAGTTACTTGTATGAGTAGGTGGCATTACCAGAGTAAAAAGAAATTAAAGTAATGGAATTCAAAAGTGAAGGAGGCTATTAGTAATGCTGCGCTACCCACAAAAATTGTGAAGAGGCCTTGTGTTTAACCACAAATAGAATCATACATACATACTAAAATTGTCATTCTTGGACTGTCCCTCCCCCGAAACCCATTTCGTTCGTCAAGCTTTTGAATCTGTCTTTTTCTGCTTTGCTGTCGCGTTCAATGATCCGAGAGGATTATTGAGTTTTTAAAGATGCGCCAGCATTGTGGAAAAGACTCACTTCAGAGTTGACAGTTCATCTGAACGACTCACAAGTCACAAATGAGGAGCCAGCATCATTGTGGAAAAGATTAACTCGAGAGTTGATAGTCATCTGAAGACTCACAAGTCACAAATGGAGCCAGCATCATTGTGAAAAGACTTACTATCAGAATTGACAGCTCATCTGGGCAACTTGCGAGTCACAAATGGAGCCAGCATCATTGTGGAAAAGACTCACTTTATAGTTGACAGTTCACCTGAACGACTCACAAGTCACAAATGGAGCCAGCATCATTGTTGAAAAGATTCACAACAGAATTGAC
>CM044963.1:12589465-12618745 GCA_024516035.1 Bactericera cockerelli | reverse complement strand
TTGGTTAGTAATTGCTTTCCAAACCCCCATCGTTTGCCCACCCGGGGTTCTTGGCCGAGGGGAATCGCCCCGACCTCAGCTTGACTCCCGTGTTGGAAACTCCGTGTAGAAAATTTTTTCCAGGTCTTTCTATTTAAACCGGAAAGAAAAAATTAAATTCTCTACTAAAACCGGAAGGTAAAAAAAATCCCAAATTTAAAACCGGAGATTAAAAAAATTCCCCCAAATTTTTTTTTAAAAAGATAGTGTTTAACAGCCTTTTTTATTTCGTGCCGAAGGATTGTGACGCTTGGGTCTGTGTAACTTGCCAACCTTTTTAACCTCTCACTGGGGGCGGAATGAACAAAATTCCCCATTAGGGTTTGGGTCAACGACCAACGGAAGGCATCCCTTACAAACTTTGTAATAAATTAGATACAATTTTTTTGTCGACACGGGGGCGAACCCGGGACCTTCTGATGGAAAGCGAGAGCTTAACCACTGAACAACTCGCGCCCCAAAATTCCATTTTGTTTAAAAATTTGCCAAAGATAAAAAAGGGCCCGCGTTTACAGCGGCGCGACCTGTTCACACGTTTTGCAAGCCGCCCAGGAGACTCGGGAATACAGGGACACCCCTTCTTCTCCCCCTGCACGATCCGTTCTAATGAATTCTGAGACCACAAGAACAGGGGGTTCTTTTAATTAAAATGGTACACAGCCCTTTTAATTTAAATAAGAGGTTGGTGAAGAATCCTAGGCATAACCCGCCTTTTTAGGAAATTAGAACAATTTATTTATTTTTCTTTCTTCTTTATATTGTATTTTAATTTGTAAAATTTATTTGTATAAAGCCTATAATAAAGTTAAAAAAAAATTAAAATAAAAATAAAAACATTTTTTTTTTTTCTATTTTTTTATTTTTAATTTTACGGACTGCCTAACCATTTTTATTTGGCTTTAAATTTTCCCAATGTAACAGGGTACTGTAGAGCTTGTGGTCTTGTTGTAGCTTGCGCATCCGTAATATACTTCCCTCTGATGGGCGGAAGTTGTGTAATTTATTTGCATTAAATTGTAAAAAATAAATTTATATTTAATGCCATACCCCACACTAAGGGGATCTTCCTCTTGTTTTGTGGGGTAGTTTTATTTCCCAAAATATTTTCTTTTATCTCAAACTATAGATAGATTGTGAACAATAGTTCCCTTTAGGGCTGGGTCAACCGAGCCCCACCGGAAGTGTGTCCCTTACAAACAAATGTAACCTATTTAGGTATTTTTTGTCGACACGGGGTTCCAAACCGGGGACTTTCCGGCGGCAGCGGTGCTCAACCACTGAGGTATCCGGTTTTATTTCATTAAAACTGGTTGGAGTCCTACAAGAGAGCTTTAATTTTACCCAACCTCTATTAGAATTTTGACCAGTTTGACTTACTAACTCCTTTCTTTGTCCGTTTGTTATTGTGATTGGTTTATAAAACCGTTCCTTTCTTCAACAAACAGGCCAGAGTTCTATCGTTTATTTTTTTTCATAAAAAATGTACAGAGGTTACTTTCCAAGCTAAATTATTACTTGTACAAACAATGTGTAAAATTGTAAAAAGGAAAAGTAAAAAAATAACGGACCAAGTACAGAGAATACTTTCCCAAAGCTAATTTTTTACTTGTACAAACAAATGTGTAAAAATTGTAAAGGAAAAGTAAAAAAAATAACGCTGACCAAAGTAAAGAGAATACTTTTCCAAAGCTAATTATTACTTGAAAAAAAACAAAATGTGAAAAAATTTAAAGGAAAAGTAAAAAAAATAACGCTGACCAAAGTACAAGAATACTTTCCCAAAGCTAAATTATATCTTGTACAAACAAATTGTTAAAAATTGTAAAGGAAAAGTAAAAAAAATAACGTGACCAAAAGTAAGAGAATACTTTCCCAAAGAAAATAAATTTTTTGTCAACAATGTATAAAATGGAAAGGAAAAGTAAAAAACAAAAAAAAAAAAAAAAAAGCTCACCAATATGTAAAAAATTTCTTTCTCAAAAATAATTAATAATGTAAAAAATGTATAAATTGAAAGAAAAGTTAAAAAAAAAAAAAAAAAATGCTAAAAGTGACGGGGTTTGAATTAAGAAACTGGTTATCTCTGCCATTGAACGCTTATGTCCTTAGGAAAATGTGGTTTCGACGATTCCTTGTACCGGAAATTCTGGCCTTTACTGGTCGGCTCCCTCTTCTTTAAACCGTGAACGAAGATTGAGAAACACACTTGTTTAATTTGAGAAAAAAAAATCCCAGCTGAGTGGAAAATTTCCTATCGCGGGGGGTTTTTTTTTTATTTAAAAGATATGTTTCACACCTTTTTTATTCGTGCCTGAAACAGGAACTACTTAGACGCTTGTGGTTGTTTGTACCTGCCCATCCGTAGTATGCCCCCCCTCGTTGGGCGAGAAGTGACACAATACTTCCCATTTAGGGCGGGTCAACACGGAGGTAGGTGGTATCCCTTACAAAACAATTTGTAACCAAATTAAAATCAAATTTTTGTCGGCACGGGGGTCAACCCGGGACCTTCCCATGGCAAGCGAGGCTTACCCTGGCTAATGCGCGCTAATATTTTGTATGTCTGAGGTCCACTATATTTTGTGGGAAAAATGGTACGTCAAAATTGGATTAAGGAAACCAAGAAACCGGAAATTTTTTTTTTCTTTTACCGGTTATCTTGTGAAATTATTTTTTCTTATAGAGGTAATTTGACCTGGAAAACATTCATTATATTCCTTTCTTTATTCCAAGTCCGACGTTATGAAAACAAAACCTTTTGGCTTAACAACAAAAAACATATTAAAACTAGATTTTACTTGAAATAATCACAATGTACTGTATGTTACAAGTCTCAAATCGTTTACAATTTTTTTGACTTGGGACTTGAACCACGAATCTAGAATTTAGATACGGTCCGCCCCCTTTTCGTTCGAGTACTAAAGATAACAATTATCGCCTTATTTTACTGCCCCATTGGCATATTAAGTTCCCATTAAAAAAAATATTCCGTTTAGCCCAAAGAAATTTTTTTGTGGTTAAAATCCCAAATGGGGGATGACTTGTCATGTCCCCTGGGTTTCGAAACCCACCACCTTAGATTCACGAGTGCCCCTTTACCATGGGGTACGGGGGACAGAAGCGTGTTGTACTAACCTATTTACGTAGCAGTTAAGACACCGTCACAAGTTTGTTTTTGGACTCCCCTCCTCCCCGTTCTTCAGCTTGAGTACTGCATTGGTCCTTGCTTGTTGAGGTGTTGAACCCGTTGATCCCGCCAACGCACCAGGGCTGTGTAGATTCGTAGATACCTGGGCAAAAAATGATGATTTTTTTTTCTAAAAATGAAGTATAGCTTTATAATACTATTACACAAAATGAATAAATTTTTCTACAGGTTAAAGCAGAAATGTTTAGAAAAAATTGGTTATTTTAATTTAATAAGCACATAATTAATTTTACCTTAGTTCCGGCGCACCCGTGTTGGTTCAGATTGGCAAGCAATTTATTTCAGTTGCTGGCTGTAAGAGAACCAATGACCAGATTTTTTTTTCCTATTATATCCGGTTTTCATGTAAGAAATTATTTTTCCTTAAAAGAGTTTATGTTGCCTGGAAAATTGTTCTTTTTTGTAAAAATAAAAATTTAAATGCCCGCAGCACGGGTGTTTTTTACAGCTTGCTCTATTTACAAACAGAAAACAAATAACATGATTATATCACAAGAAAGTTTTAAAATATTTGTTCTAATTAATAGTGGGCAACATCACTCACCCTTTCGGCCTTCTTCACACCGCGCCGCCCCATGTCGGTTCGATAGGCCCCAACCCCGTTGGCACTTTGCTTGGAACTGGTACTGTCCCTCTCTCTTGGTAAACGGGGGACGTCTTCTCCCCATGGTTTAACCTCGTTCATCGAGTGGAGAGGTACGAGGGAAAGAAAGTCCCGAGTCGCTTGAAACAACTGGACCATAAGCTGGCCCCGCCCTCCTGGAAAAATGAAGTACATTTTATTTTTACTCAGCCCCTCCTGAGAAAATGAAAGTGCATTTTTTTTACTCAGCCCTCTAAAAATGAAAGTACATTTTTTTTTACTACCCCTCCTGGAAAATGAAAGTACTATTTTTTACTATCATAATTTAGAAGAAAAAAAAGAATCTTAGTGGTTTTTTTTTTTTTTTTTTTTTTTTTTAATTTTTTTTTTTATTTAACACAAACATTTGTTCCAAAGTTTCACAACATTTTATCTCAATTTTAAATGCGACTGTTAAAAAAGCAAGTTTCAAACAGTGGTTCAATCTCATTTTGATTCTAAAGGAAAAAACAAAAACAAAATGTGCCCTGTGGTACACCAGCTTTAGATTAGGTTAGGTTTCAAGTTGTTTTACAATTTTTCAAAATGCCTTTTTGCAACTTGGAACACCAAAACCAGGTTAAAGAAAAAGTTTTTAGCATTTCAAAGATGTCCTGTTAATTAACCTACCATGGCTCTGTACTCAAAATTAGGAGCCATTAAAAACTCCTATTTTGTTCTTTTGTAAAGTTGAAGTAAAAATAATCAGTGTCAAGAAAAATTGTAGCCCTTAAAATGAACTTCTATCGCCTTCTCATTAAGCCAAAAGATCAAAATAATAATACCACTTATGTTTTACTCATACCAGGAACTACTTATTTTTCTTCGCAAGGTAGAAAATTCAAGTGTAGAACTTTATACCCACTGGTTTGAACCTGGAACTTTTGCTAAACAACAGTTGAATCCATTAAAACAGGCAAAGTTGAGTTTCTTTTATAAAAACCCCTATGTTAACATAATTTATTTCTAATCCCTAGCATTTTTTTTTCTTTCTTTTCATTTCCTGATTCCCTGCTTCTCAATCCCCATCTTAGTAGTAACCTTGTTGACCTTTGGAAATGTTTTTTTTTTTTGTAAGTTGAATTTTTTTTTTTTATTGTTGGTTATTTTTATCAAAAAGGCAGATTAAAAAAAAAAAAATGCTGTGGGAATTTTTTTTCTGCTAAAAATTAATTTTTGGTTTGGAATTTTTTGTCATTCAGTTGTTGTGCAGGGGCTTTGGTCTACTGAAAATGGTACCAAATTGGTTGGTTGATATTTGTTTCCAAAAATTTCAAATGGGATTTAAATCAAAGGGTCCGTTTCCCAATATAGTTAGCTATTTTGAAAATTTGATTTTAATAAATTTGGTTTATAATTGGTTATTGTTCTAAGTACTAGCACAATTGCTCACCATTTTAGCATTTTTTGGGGCACTTTTTTACCATTGTTCTGGTTTTTTTGTGAATGAACACTTGTACAATTTTGTAAACATGAGTGTTGGTCCTGTAGCGGGGTTTGGGGCAGGATGTCTTTTGTACCCTGATCAACCCTTCTTTCAGTCACTCCTATTGATCAAAGTCAATTGTTTTAAAACCACCTGTGAGGAAATATAATTACAATAGTTTATTAATAAAATGATACATTAATGGTTTTCTTCTTAATAAGCAAGTTCACCACTTGAAGGAAGAATTTTATTTTTTTTTTATATGGTGAAGTATATTTATAAATGTTCACCAAGGAACAATTTCTGCATCTATTACGGTGGTCCCAATCCAAAACATTTTTTTAATCAAAGGATCTCAATCAACATACAAAGGGGAAATGTGCCTCTGTAATGGGGGGCTCTACCATGTTGGCAAAGATGGTTGAAATATTTTCTTTAGGTTGAGCATTTGTAAGAAGAAAAAGCCGTTTTACCCAATTGGCCATGATGTAGGGTTTTAGCCTGAAGTGGAAATTTTCATCAGACAAACACGCGATGTGGCTGATTGATATTTTTGTCAGTGGGAAATGTTTGGCGTGGCCATATTGGATAAATTTCACGGGGGTTTTTGACACTCCTTCTTGTAACTAAAGTAGGCGAAAATGCATGAGTGGCTTGGAATGTGTTAAAAAAGGTTTTGGCCCAAGGCATGCTGATCTAAAGGGATTTAGGATGGAAGTTATTTTGAACTTTCAAGAGCTACAAATTGATTGTCTGTTTTATGAACCATTGAATGGAAAAACCATTAGGAGGCTGCTTCTTCTACCTTTTAAAATTGAAGATATAAGTGGGTAGAAAATTTTGGTTCCAACTTGGCAAAAAATAAATAATCCTGTATTATGGTCCGCGTTTGCTGCCTTGCATGGTACAAAAATTGGCTGGGTTTTTGTTCCCAAACTTGAATTTTTTTTTCTTTCAAAAATTAAACTTCAAGTTTCTATTGATTTCTAAATGAAAAACCTGAGTAAATTTTTTTTCCCCATAAGTTCATATCAATTCAGGTGACTGAGTTAACCTGAGTCTTTAAATTTTTTTTAGAAACTCTTAATTGTTTTCCAAAACTTTACAAATTTCTTTTAAAATGGATATTAAAACTTAGCGGTTTCAGGCAATATTACCAAATGAGATCAAATTTTGTTTTTAAGTTTTATAGCCAGTTTTTTAAAAAAAACCTTTTCTTTCAAAACCCTGGTTGAAATGTTTCCTACAATTAGACAAGTATTCAAGACTCCCATTTAATGAACCAAATGGTTCTAACCTAACGCAAGTAGTGTTTAGCTTTTTAAAATGACCCTTTGGATATACAACGATTGCAATGCCATTTTGTAAACACTTTAAACATCCCATTACTAAATATTCTTTATTTGATAATGTTAGAACCTGAACCAGGAATCAATCCAAGGGCCTTGTCAGAAATAAAAAAGAAATTAATTTGAAATTTTATAGTACAAATTGACCGACATGAAACTGGATTTTTTGGTAACCCAGATAAACAAATTTATTAATTGGTTCCCTCCCAATTTTTTTTTCCGCTTTTTCAACTTGACTCTGAAAACAAAGAGTTCAACATCTTAAATAAAAAAAAAAAAATGACAATTTTTACTTCCTCGTATCAGTTATGTCAGAGACAATAACTTGATGAGAAGAAAAGGAAAATTGAATTTTTCTTCCCAAGCCATTCTTTCCAAGTTGCCTAATTGAGGAAATACCCTGTTATATTTTGGGGTTCTTTTTGCTTACAAGAAATGGACGACTCCAGGTTGCTTCTAGGGGACAGCAATGCGTGAGGCTGTTAGAGTAGTTGCACTAGATTTCACACAAGTAGCCTGTTGATCCTTTTCTTTGGTGTCTTTTCAAAATTAATTGTAATTGAAAATTATCTTTGGCTCTTACCTCAAAGAAAATTTTTTTTTGATAACCTAGGATTTGAAAAATTGAAAAACAAACAAAAAGAGAACTTTCATTTTTTGTACTCGTTGAGAACAGCTGGTCATATTACCTCTGTGGTGTCTGAAGAACACGAAGGAATATACCTCTGTGTTATACTGACTTCGCGCTGATTTGAAAAAATAAACGGTTCTTGGTTTTTAATTTTCTTCTCTCTCAAAAAAAAATCCATTTTAAAAGATTTTGGTTGGTTTGGAGAGGAAAAAATCCAGAAATATTTTTTTTGGATCGTTAGTAAGATTTTTACCAGTTTCGTGTTTTAACAAACAAGTTGATTCATTATGTCATCCGAACATTTGTTCAAATGGAAATCTGCGAGCTGAGTCCAAACAGCAAAGATTTCAAAACCGTGGGAGTCATTATTTCCAAAGCAGTGCACGATCTTTTATTGATAGGAAAAGTAAGTCACTTGTTTTTTTCTTCTAGATGCGATTTATTTTGATGGAAAGTAACCACCAGCCACCAGGCGAGGTAAGTGCTCAAAGAATTTTATGCCCGTCCCATCAGACTCAGGTTATTTTAATTGTGACCACAACATATAGTAAGACTCGAGGTATGAAATTCTTCGGCATTTAGGTACATTACCTGGTGGTTTTTTTTTTATTATTCAACCTGGTGTTTTTTTATTATTATAATTCCAGTCCTGAGTTCTTTTATACCAGTTTCGCCTGTATTTCGCTCTACAACCTATTTCGATTGTTCACCAGATAACTCCCGCACGGTTTGGAACTTCACCTGCGGGACTCTCCCCCTCTACTTCATCAACGTGGCTGCTGGGGCTCGCGGAGGAGTACATCGACAAGCTCTTCATCACTTCATGTGGGGACATAGGTACGGCCCAACCAGGCTGGGTGAGGTTAATGTGGGATGGCTAGCCCTCGTTTCAGAAAGCACTCTCCCTCTCATAATCCCCAAATTCCCTACATTTTCCTCAATTGAAGGGTTCTAATCTGTTCCAATTGAAAAGTTCCTAATCTGAATGACAAAAATTCCTCCTAAGTCGCACAACTGCGTGTATGCATGTACCTACAATCTTATGTTTAGCGATAGAATTAATGTTATCATGAAAAAAATAAAGTTATTATTTTTTAAATGATCATTCACATAGATATGATGTTACAGTTATTCAAATCAGAATCACTTGCTAAAGTTATTCGAGTTTGGGTCTCGCACCACCGTGCACCGAGCCACCGACCCTTTAATGCACTGCTAGTCAAGTGGTTAACGCGCTAGTCTGGTAATCAAGGTAGCTTAGGGATCCGTTGGTTCGAATCCCACCCAGTGCATGAATTTTTTCCTCATTAATTTGAGTTTGTGACCACATAATATTTAAGACTCTGAGGGTTAGGGTGTAGAAAATGCTTTGAGCATCAACCTCGCCTGGTGGTTATACCTTAAACTAAAAAATGTTTTTTATTATTATTATTTAATTTCAACATTTAATTACAACATTACGGGAGAGTTCGTGAGTGGATTTTGAGTTTATCTTATGTTATAAAATTCTTTATATTTTCAGTTGAGGTGATCAATCCTCGAGTCACTGTGAGGAAAGTACAAGAAGACAGCAAGTATGAGCCACTTCCCACTGCTCAATACGACCTGACCATTTCAGAGAATAGTTCAGAAATGAACTATTACAGGTAAATATATAATAATATTTCCGTGGATGTAATATAATCAAAGATTCCTATTAAAAAATAATATTATAATACTCTTTAGTGGAAGGTAATCACCAGGCGAGTTTAATGCTCAAAGCATTTTCTACAAACTAACTCTCGAGTCTTATTATTCTGTGGTCACACACTCAAATTAATGAGAAAAAAATTCATGCACCGGGTGGAATTCGAACCAACGCTACCTAAATTACCAGATTAACCAATTTTTGGAATAAGTATGATCGTGCCTTTCGGTTCTCTTGTATTTTGTTTACAAATGTTGCCAACTTTCTTTTAAACAGTTTACAAATTCAACAGAAAAACTTTTAGGTCACTATAGGTGTACTCGTCCATATTCAAATTATTTATGTTTTTTAATGGAAGGAATTCCAGCATGGTGTGACGGTTGAGACTACTGCCCGTAATCCAGAGATCCCGAGTTCGATTCGCGGTTGGGCCAGACTTTTCGCTGGAAATTCAGTGGCCCTCCAAACACGTGAGGCTGGCATTTCCAGCCCTACCCAGGCTGGTGAGGTTAAATGAGGGTAGCTGGTACGATTCCCAGCGAATGGAGGATAAATCCCCCGTCCTGACTATCTATCTCAGTCAGGACCAAATAGAATCAACTGGTCACAATAGATCTAATTAGGTCGCAGTGTTAACTGTACGGGTTTCACTGAAAATCGTGCAACCAGGTCAGAAAATAATAATAATGTGAGGCTATTGATTTACAAAATGTGGTTTTCAAATTACAGTGGCTTGGACAGAGATCGCTACACATACTGCTATCATTTCCCCACCAAACATCCCGAGTCATACGTGAAACTGCAGGACATTGTCTACTACACCCATACACAATCAGGAGAGACGAGACATCAACCTTCTAGTGGCAGTCAAACATGTAAGAGCTCTCTATTAATCATTATATTGGTGGTGGTAGTGGACATTAACACCACACACAACACCAGGAGAGACGAGACATCAACCTTCTGGTGGCAGTCAAACATGTAGAGCTCTCTATTAATCATTATATTGGTGGTGGTGTGGAAATTGACCACCACACACAACACAATCAAGTGAGACGAGACATCAACCTACTGGTGGCAGTCAAACATGTAAGAGCTCTCTATTAATAATTATATGGTGGTGGTAGTGGAAATTGACCACCACACACAACACCCAGGAGAGATGAGACATCAACCTTCTAGTGGCAGTCAAACATGTAAGAGCTCTCTATTAATCATTATATTGTTGGTGGTAGTGGAAATTGACCACCACACACAAACACCCAGGACTGGCGAGACATCAACCGGGCGGTTGGTGGTGGTGGACACTGGACACTATTAATTTGTAAATATTACCTCTATTAATTATTTATGTAAGACCTGTTGGCTGTTTGACTTCTGAAGTGAAGGGACTGTTCATTATTTTTCTCGGAAGTTTAAACAAGGTATGAGGGGCAAGGACTTCGATTGTTATAGACCTCTTTTCAATAAATGTTCATAAAAAAAACGAGGTATATTTTTTTTTTTTTTTTTTTTCCTAGGTAGTGTACTGATATTTAATGGATACTTTCATCCCGCGTCAAAAATAAACTATGGCACCTATCTCTTCTTGAGATTTTATCCACGATTTGAATTTGATAAAACGAAGTATAATATCCCAGATAGACCGGAGTTTTTTTTTTCGACTACTTTTATTTAAGAACTAGCTAAAAGTATTGTATATCATGTTTGTTGAAGGGCATTTCAAGTTTAATGAAAAAAAAAAGTCTTTGGTTTTCGAGATATGGCCATTTCCCTGAAATCCTAAAACTGCAATAAAACTTCACTAATAGTGAAATTCATAGACTTCCTAAAGGCCTGTTTTCAAATCCTTCCAGAAGGATTGTTAGGCTCATCTGGGATATTCTATTTTGTTTAGTTTATACTTTAGGGATGATGATCCATGCTTTTGCTTTCCGTGTGTCAGGTGGGGTCCACCCGCACCATCAAGACAAGACGAGGTGACACGACAGCCACCAGAGAGATAGAGCTCATGGACGACACTCACTCGGGCTTTCCCTTCTTCATGTGGGGGGTGGAGGGTGGTGGGATGGCAGACAAGTGGACGCCTAGGGAAACAGGTGAGGACTCGGTGGTAGAGCTAAAGGGTAGATCTTATAAGTAGAGCTCAAGGGTAGATCTTATAAGTAGAGCTCAAGGGTAGATCTTATAAGTAGAGCTCATGGGTAGAACTTATAAGTAGAGCCAAAGGGTAGATCTTATAAGTAGAGCTCAAGGGTAGATCCTATAAGTAGAGCTCAAGGGTAGAACTTATAAGTAGAGCCAAAGGGTAGATCTTATAAGTAGAGCTCAAGGGTAGAACTTATAAGTAGAGCCAAAGGGTAGATCTTATAAGTAGAGCTCAAGGGTAGATCTTATAAGTAGAGCTCAAGGGTAGATCCTATAAGTAGAGCTCAAGGGTAGAAACTTATAAGTAGAGCTCAAGGGTAGATCTTATAAGTAGAGCTCAAGGGTAGATCTTATAAGTAGAGCTCAAGGGTAGAACGCCTAGGAAACAGGTGAGAGTTCATGGGTAGAGCCGGAATGCCAGTATCACGAAGTCTTTACCTCGCTGGACCTTGCTTAATTTCGGCAATCCTACGAGAAACGGTGCATTTAACAGACGCTGGCCCATTCTTTTTTACCCAGGTTCGAATGTATTACCAACCTGACCTTATAATAACACTCTTTAGTGGAAGGTAACCACTAGGCGAGGTTAATGCTCAAAGCATTTTCTACCAACTAACCCTCAGAGGCGTATTATTATGTGGTCACAAACTCAAATTAATGAGGAAAATTCACGCACTGGGTGGGATTCGAAACAACGTCTCCCTTTGTCACCTGGATTACCAGACTACGCCTTAACCACTTGACTACCCGTGCATGACCTTCTTATTATTATACAAATTCAATCAAGTTTTATTTACATCAAGAATATAATTTTATTTACATCAAGAATTTTATAAATGAACCCACAACAAATAGGCTAATAGTACCTCATAAACTCACTATATTTTTTGTAGATTATGTAAAATTAAAATAAAGAAAGAGTATTTTGTTTAAAAATAAAAAACGGCATTCTCTTCCGCACCACCGTTTTTTTTCTCCTCTCTCAGTTCTGTTCATGGCCGATTTTTCTTCTCCTCCCTCAGTTCTGTTCATGGCCGATTTTTCTTCTCCTCCCTCAGTTCTGTTCATGGCCGATTTTTCTTCTCCTCCCTCAGTTCTGTTCATGGCCGATTTTTCTTCTCCTCCCTCAGTTCTGTTCATGGCCGATTTTTCTTCTCCTCCCTCAGTTCTGTTCATGGCCGATTTTTCTTCTCCTCCCTCAGTTCTGTTCATGGCCGATTTTTCTTCTCCTCCCTCAGTTCTGTTCATGGCCGATTTTTCTTCTCCTCCCTCAGTTCTGTTCATGGCCGATGTGAACCTCTCGTACAACGAGTTCCGCAAGTGCTGGGGCCTCTCCTCCAGTTCCAAGACCATCATCACCCCTGACCCACAGACAGACGCGGGCCGGGCCTTGCAACAGTTTGCCCTGGCGGCCCCACTCGATGCCAAGTCCGTGATGGCCCAACTGGTCAAGTCTTGTGATGGTGAGTTGAGTGGCAGAGAATGTCTGACCTCCAGTTGTATTGTATTGTAACGGTAATTAACTAAAAAACTAAATTAACTAAAGAAAGTGTTTTTCTTTGGGTTATCATATCATATTTTTTTTAGTAACGCAATATTATAGGCCTTTCCGTTTCTTTCAATAATAATAATAATAATAGTAATAGAACTCTTTAGTGGAAGGTAACCACCAGGCAAGGTTAAAGCTTAAAGCATTTTCTATTACCTAACCCTTAGAGTCTTATTATTATATGGACACATACTCAAATAAATGAGGAAAATTTCATTCATTGGGTGGGATTCGAACCAACGGATCCCCGAATCACCAGACTAGCGCCTTAAACACTTGACACTTTTAGGGCGGAATTAATAGACGTTTTTGTAATACCTCTGTGACGCTAAGTCACGGATTGCGTACTGTGTAAGATAGGGATACTGTGTAAGACAGGGAAAACCGACGCTTAGCAGTAACTTGTGATAAATAATTTGTCTATTCATTCCGCCCTTATATTCTTGTACATGTTTTCCAGTGGAGGATACCCTGCCGGCAAGTCCCGCATATCCTCTTCTAAGATTTTCCCCCTCAAAAAAAAAAATATATATGTTTTCAGTGTCTCAGATCACCACCATCCTCTCGTGTAAATCCATCGCGGACAAATCCGCCACCCAGACCAATCTGTCATGCGCAGACCACTTCACTGCTCTGGTGTATGCTGTTATAGTGGACTATGATCTGGACGGACCCAAGGAACTGGTCATCAACAAATGGTAACCTTATTAGTTTTTGCCGAACGGCTCTTTTTTACTTTCCTTATTTAGAACGAAATTTACTTGAAGAGGCAAACTATAGTGTACCTACATACTTTTTTTTAAATCTTTATTAGGAGGACAAAGTATAATCGTAACAGTATAGAATTAAGATAAGGAAAAAAAAACAAACAAACAAACAAAAAATGACAAAATAATTAAGTAAAAAAAGAAAATAACAATTATGTCCTACCTAAAGGGCGGTGTTATTGCCTGTGGCAATAATACTTGAACGTTATCATAATATAACTTTCTATAGGGCAATAACCCCGCCCTTTAGTTGGGACAAATGTTTATATATTTTTCTATTCTTTTTCTTTTTTTATTGTAGTATAGTATAATATACGAGGTCTGTCCGGAATAATATACGAGGTCTATTGGAAACAATATTATTGTTTCCATTTTACTTCCGAGAAATTTCTAACATTAAAAATCGGAAGTACCTATTGTGTTCGTTTTTATAAAAAAAAATATATTTTCATATTTCTGGACGTTTCAAAACCTCCTGAGCAACTTTGGTTTTGTGTCCGTCTGCATGTCGGTCTGTTAAAAATATTCCTTGTAACGCGCAAATCTCTAGAAACTACTGAACGGATTTTGATGAAATTTTGCACACATATAGGAGACGTTCTGTAGATGGTCCCATTAAATTCATCAAATTCGTACAAGCGATTCTGGGTGTAAGAGACCATGCGCCTGACCACTAACTTTTTACTTAAACGCTTATATCTCGTGAACGGTACATCCGATTTTGATTAAATTCTTTTTACTTAAACGCTTATATCTCGTGAACGGTACACCCGATTTTGATGAAATTTTGTATGTTCCACACGCCACAGCAACCACTGTGGCATGGTTCTAGACGACACCTACGCGGTGTGTACCAACGCTCTGTGTCCGGGCATGACTGCTGGCGTGACGTCATCATCCAACTGGCCGCCTACAACATTCGGGTTTCCTCAGTGATCACACGGGCCAGATCAAGTACTGCCAGCTCACGGAAGAGTGCGCCACTGCCATGACTGGATTCAAGGTAATAAAAACACCTGCCCTGGTTCCAGAAAGCACTTTCATGGCGAAATTAATAGACAAATTCTAAGGGCAAAATTAACAGACAAATTCTAAGCGCGAAATTAATAGACAAATTCTAAGGGCAAAATTAATAGACAAATTCTAAGGGCAAAATTAATACACAAATTCTAAGGGCAAAATTAATAGACAAATTCTAAGGGCAAAATTAATAGACAAATTCTATATCACAAGTCAGTGCTAAGCGTCGGTTTTCCCTATCTTACACAGTTCGCAATCCGTGTCTTAGCGCTACAGAGGCATTACAAAAACGTCTATTAATTCCGCCCTCACTCTCATAATCCCCAAATCTCTCTTTCAACTGTCACACAAAACACTCTGATTGGTTAATTTGAACGCAATAACCAATCAGAGTGCGTTCTGTGACGGTTGAAACAAAGAATTGGAGATTTTGAGGCCGAAATTAATAGGGCGAAATTATTAGACAAATCCTATATCAAAAGTCATTGCTAAGCATCGGTTTTCCTCTCTCTCTTTTTTTTTTTTTTTTTTTTTTTTTTTTTTTTTTTTACAAATTAACGGGGTTTACCCACGTCTCTTACACAGTAGGCAATCTGTGACTTAGCACCATAGAGGTATTACAAAAACGTCTATTAATTCCGCCCTCATAGACGTTTTTGTAATACCTCTGTGGCGCTAAGTCACGGATTGCGTACTGTGTAAAACAGGGAAAACCGATACTTAGCAATGACTTGTGATATATGTATGTATACAAAAAAAAACCAAACTGTATTGAAGCCATGCAATTCTGTTGAACACATGATGCCCAGACAGTGCAGACACCAATGCTAATCACGTAAGGTGGAGAGAGAGGGATAGTGTTGAATGTAATCTCATGACTTTGGGAATTCCCCTCATGGTCCGAGTTCATCGATCTGGTAAATGTTGTCCGTGGTCAAGCGATCAGTGAGTTTAGTCATAACCGATCGACCTATGACTGTGCGAATTTGCGTAAATAAAGTATAATTTAACATTATTAATTTATTAATGCGGTACGTTTTGGTTTGTTCAATTTGTTTTTTTCATTTTAGTTTGTACTAGAAACTTTAACTTTATTATAATTCCACATATTCCATTTCAAAATAAGAAGTAAATTTGCTGTGATTCAAAACCTTGTTTCATTACTGTTAAGCTCCTCTGTGTCTCAAGTTCTTGTAAGTTAAAATGTCTGAAGCTACTGCTGTCAGCACTGCCAACAATGATTTCACCAAGGATGTCTATTGGAATCTGGCCACCAACAGTGCTGATAATGCAATCATCTCCCCTTTTAGTCTGCATGTGGTGCTAGGTCTGGCTTCATTTGGTGCTGCAAGTTCTACGGCTGATGCAATGATGAAGGTACTCAGAATCAAACACTCAGAAACAACTCTCAGTAACTACAAAGACATCATTGATAAACTAAGTAAGAGTCCTGAATTAAAAATTGCTAACAAAATCTACTTTGCTGAGGATGTGAAACTGAATCCCACTTATCAGAGCAAAGCTGTTGACAATTTCAACTCTGAACTGAGTAAGGTTGACTTTGCTCAAGGTTCTCTAGCTGCTGAACAGATGAACAGTTGGGTATCCAGTCATACAAATGATAAAATCAAAGATCTTATTGCTCCGTCTGATCTCACTGGAAACACCAAACTCGTACTCATCAATGCCATCTATTTCAAAGGCTTGTGGACTTTCCCATTCAAGCGGGAAGCCACTGAGGTTGGACCATTTTATCTGGACAACACCACAAGTGTTCAAGTGCCTCTCATGCACTTGAAAAAGAAGTTTCACTTGTACAGCCAGAGTGGGGACGATGGCTTCAAGGTGTTGAAGTTACCCTATGGAAATAAGGAAGACCAAAACTTTTCCATGCACATTTTTCTTCCAAACAAGCGAGATGGTTTGGCAGCACTGGAAAAGAATCTATTCCAAACAAATGAGAGCTTTGCAGAGAAGTTTGAAAAGATTGTGCAGGGTGCTCGCTATCGTGATGTTGAGGTGACACTACCACGGTTCAGAATTGAAAGCACTTGGGATATGAACGATTTGCTTACAAACCTAGGTATGGAAGTTGCCTTCAGTGCTGCTGCTGACTTCTCTCTGATGACAGAAGACAAAACCCCTCTAGCCATCAAGAAAGTTATCCAGAAAGCTTTCATTGAAGTAAATGAAGAAGGCACTGAGGCTGCAGCAGCCACTGCAATATTCATGTTTGCCAGTCGTCCAATATGGATACCTTTTAATGCAGATCATCCATTTGTGATCACCATCTGTCACAACGACAAAGACATTGTATTCATTGCAAAAGTTGCTAAGTTCAATTCTTCTGAGACACCACAATAAATAATAAGAACAATTACACTCTTTAGTGGAAGATAGGTAACCACGAGGCTAGGGTAATGCTCAAAACGTTTTCTACCACCTAACCCTCAGAGTCTTATAATTATGTGGTCACAAACTCAAATTATTGAAGAAAAATTCATGCACTGGGTGGGATTTGAACCAAAGGATCCCTACGCTACTACCTGGATTACCAGACTAGCGCTTTAACCACTTGACTACCAGTGCACTTAAATAAACAGAATTCTAAATAGCCCACATTATAAAACACCTATCTATCAAAAAAAATTCTCATACCAAGCATGCCTTAACTTTAGTAAAGAATTAGATTTAGATATATTTCATTAGATTTAGATTTATAATATTAAAATAAGATAGAATAATTACGATTTCACTAGTTAGGGAACCAATTTAATGTAATAGTTAGTAATGTAATACCTTTGTATATCTTATCCTGTTATTAAATAAATAAATAAATTAAAAAAAAGGATCTTTTGTAATCCGTTTATTTGTATAATATACAGGGTGGACCAAAAAAACGTTTACACCCGTTAATGGTCAGCCTGACATGCTTGGAGGAATCAGCATTTTGTTCGATAAGTCTGCTCCAACCGGGAATCGAACTCAGCATCTCTGGTCTACGGACAGTAGTCTCAACCGTTACGCCACGGAGGCGAACTAATGATACATGGAGTTATAATAATGTTTTTTCTTTGTGTTATTATGTCACAATTTTAGTGGGTAGCGCAGAATCATAGGACTTTACCACTTTAATTTACAATATCTTGTATTATTTTTTTGCCTATGATTCTGCCACTGGTCGCTGCTCACATTAGAGCGGCTACTCATTTTTCCTCACGAGGTATGAGTGGACCCCGAACATCCAAGTACAGTGCAGAAAAAATCCTGCCCCGCCGGGGATCGAACCCAGGTCACCATGTGTGCAATGCCTAGCGCGCTAACTCACTCTGCCACAGTGACTACTTGTGATACATGGAGTAATAGTAAAATATAAATGTTCCAGGCAGAACAGTTCAGCTCTCTCCCCCTGGACGTGCGGACTCAGATCAAGTGGAAGTTTCTGCTGAAGCGAGTGACGGCCAAGCTGATCGTACTGCCTGACCTGAAGCAGCGTACGCCACTGATCAGCGTAGTAGCGGCGGTGCCGGTGCCACTGGCGGAGTACTGCTGCAAGGTGCCGCCCTTCTGAAGAGGCGCGTTGATAAGTGGCGGTCATTGGGGCTTGAAATTTGAATTTATGAACGAAAAAAAAAATTGCGAAATTCTTAAGAGAACAGTCTTAGAAGAAATCTTAAGAAAAATACCAATAATTTATTAAGCTTAGTCAAAAAAATGAAAAAATATTGAAAAATAAATAATTAAATAAAGATATATTATAATTAAAAAATCTAATCTACCTTACGCCAAGTGAAGATGTAAGCACCTTTACCTCCTGATCAGAATGTTGCAGGTTCGAATCCAAGGTGGAGTTTAATTTTTGGGTATAAAAAAAACCTCCTTCGTTGCAGTAACAAGCAACAGATGTTGGCATAAAACGATTTTCTTATTTTAATTCACGAAAATAAAGATGAATTAGTTTTATTTTTTTATATTTTATGTTTTTATTTTCATAGTATATTCGATAATTTGTACATGTACATTTGTACAATCATACATCGATCCATAGGGGACATATCAGTGAGTATGAGTAAGGGAGGAAGAGAAAAGGAGAGGAATAATAATAATATCGCCTTATTTATACCGCCCGATTAGGACAATTAAGTCCCATTATTCCAGCAGTAAGCCCAAGACGTATTATTAAGTGGTAAAATTCTGGGTTTCGAACCCGCGACCTCTGGAACCTCTGGATTAACAGAGTGTCGCCTTTACCACTGAGCTATTTATTTTATTTATTTATTTATTTACACTTTATTAGATAATAGGACATATACAATACAATAATTAAAAACGAAAATACAATATAACAAAACAAAAAAATAATAATAAATAAAGAAAAAATAAATAAATATATACATATTTATATATTTATTTATTTTTTCAGGTATCAGGTCAGGGATGGGAAGAGGGAGGGAAGGAGGGGATAATGTGAATGAGGGATGTGTATGTGAGGGGGTCGAGGGACGAGTTGAAGATTCGCTCACTACGCTCACAATGCTCACATGATATTTACAGATTGGATGAAGGTTTGAAGGTCTACTCTGACGTCATCAGAGGTCGATCGTGTTATTTCTCCGCCAGTCTGTTGTTTTTTGCTCAGAAATATCGAAAATTGAAACAAAAACGAACAAGTGACGAAAGACAAAGCTCAGTCGGGCATCAATTGGGCAAAAAAAAACTTCATTTTGTTGACTAAAAATGGCACCAGACGAAATCGAAATAATATATTAAGTAAGGTAATTTCAATCTACGAGTATTGAGATAAATGGCAGATTTTTGGAGTACTTCCTAATTTTTCCCTTTATACCAGAAGTTGTTTTGGGCAACTATTATGTGGTCAAATGCTCAAATAGCCGACCTCCGTGACTCAGTGGTTAAGAGCATTGGTTGCTGGCCCGGAGGTTGCGTGTTCGAATCCCGGCCAAGATATGACAAGTTATCCTCCAATTTGGGATTTTTACCACAAAATAATACGTCTTGGGCTTACTGCTGGAATAATGGGACTTAATAGTCCTAATCCAGCAATATAAATAAGGCGATATAGATATTATTATTATTATCTCATGCGAAAAATATATGTCAGCAAGAAGATTTTAGCTGGAAAATTAATGAATAAAGATTTGCAAGAATTTTTCACCGCATGAAACGGGTAAATGGATTTGTGTCTCAAGAATGAAAAATTACACGAAATTTTCGCTCAGTAAAAGTGTCATTCTAATTTTCATATATGACCTATTAGTGAACATTATGAAAGTATTAAAATAAGATTAGCCGACCTCCGTGTCTCAGTGGTCAAGAGCATTGGTTGCTGACCCGGAGATTTCGGGTTCGAATCCCTGCCGAAGCGGAAAATTCTAACCGATTTTTTCCGTTTCTGGAATGGTATGGATGTAAAGGTAAAGTGCCCTGAAGTAATGCGAAAGCGGTTTCAGGGCACAACTACCTTTTAAAAAATAAGATCATCTAATACAACTTCTCACTTTTCTGTTTATACTGATTATACTGATAGTCTACAGATGTAAAGAAGTACTCATTGTATACTATGTAAAAAAATTTAAACAGATCTGAAATTATGAATTGTGAACCACAAAAAGGGTTAAGGGTTTATTATTATAGATTAGTTGGAGTTCCACAAGAGAAGCACCAATTATCACACCGACCTCTATTTAGATCTATTGTAACCAGTTGATTCTAATTCTGATGTACGTCCTGATTTGGAGTAGTCAGGACGGGGGTTTTACCCTCCATTCGCTGGGAATCGTTCCAGCTAACCACATTAACCTCACCCAGCCTGGGTAGGGCCGGAAATGCCAACCTCACGTGTTTGGATGAAACAGAATTTTCATCGAAAAGTCTGTCCCAACCGGGTGTCGAACTCGGGAACTCTGGACTGCGGGCAGTAGTCACAACCATTACGCCACGGAGGCTGGCAGGGTTAAGGGTTAAGCTGGCATTGCAAGTAGGTACATTGCGAGTGTGTCGAAAATACATAGAACGACTCATCAGTGAATGCTGAGAGAGTTTTCAAAGAAAATAAACAAAAAAATGGAAGAAAAAAATAATTAAAAATAGAAAAAGCAAACGAAATCCCACTTTTTATTCACATGCTAAGTGAATCGTGTACATAGAAATATTTTTATCACATGCAACAAGAAGCCGATCAATAAGTAAAATTTTAGTATCACAAGAAATAATAAATACAATAATAATAATATCGCTTTATTTATACTGCCCGATTAGGATTATTAAGTCCCATTATACCATCAGTAAGCCCAAGACGTATTATTATGTGGTAAAAATCCTGGGTTTCGAACCCGCGACCTCTGAACCTCTGGATTTCTCAGAGTGCCGCCTTTACCACTCAGCTACCGGGACATGTAAATATAAATATGGACATGTAAATATAAATATGGAGGTTAAAACCTCCGTCCTAATCAGGACGTTAAATGAAATAGAATTGTTGGCGTTAGGAAGGACATCCAGCCGTATAAAATGTGCCACATTTAATCAACGTCAACCATGAGGTTGAACAATCCCAGGTAGGTTTGGGAAAAAGTAAAGTGAAAGAAGAAGAATGAAAATAAATATCGCCTTATTTATACTCCCCGACTAGGACTAATAAGTTCTATTATTCCTGCAGTAAGTCCAAGACGTGTCTATTATTGTGTGGTAAAATACTCAATGTAAGGATAACTTGTCATGTACCGGCTGGAAATCGAACACCCAAACTTCTGGTTCAACGCCCTTACCACTCAGGCACTGAGTAAGCAAGTATTAAAATATTATGGTCCCTATCGAAAATCCCTAAGCCCCCCCACTCTGGTCCGCACCACATATCTGTTTGAAATTTCATTCAGAAAAACACTTCAATTTTTAGTTTGTAATAATTTTTATTTTTAGCACAAATCTTTCATTCTGTTTAATTTTTCCTCGCCGTTTTTTTCTCCCATCATCATTATCGGATGTATCAAAAAACTCGTACGAAAGATTTTTTAAAATTGCAATTTAAATTGATTTCGCTCCTGTATTCCAGACGATTTTTATTTGTTTTGCTTTTGAAATTTTTAATAAAGTGCAATTAGTGTTTTTGGGTAGTTCCAATTAGGTATTATTTTTAAAGTTGTTCAATTTTTTCTGGCCAAATGGATACGTTTGCAGTTTTCAGGTGAGCTGATTCTGTCAGGTGATCCCGGTAGCGCAGTGGTGAAAGCGGCACTGTGATGTGAATCCAAAGGTTCCAGAGGTCGCGGGTTCGAAACCCAGCCGGGACATGACGAGTTATCCTCCCATTTTTATCACATAATTATACGTCTTACTGATGGAATAATGGGACCCACATCAGTACTCAGTAGACATCGATAAAGTGGCGGACTCGTAACCTGGAGGTTGGTGGTTCGAGTCCAAAGTTAAGCAAAAATAAAGCGAGATTGATTAATTGCATTGTGATACCTAATCATGATTCTTTTTAAAACAAATATGATGAATTTTTTTCATCTTTCAGCTACTAGTAGAAAGAATGTTTAAATTTTAGCTAACTAAAATTGTCATTCACTGTGGCAGAGTAAGTTAGCGCGTTAGGCATTGCACGCATGGTGACCTGGGTTTAATCCCCAGCGGGGCAGGAGTTTTTCTGCTCTGTACTTCGATGTTCGGGGTCCACTCATACCCCGTGAGGAAAAATGAGTAGTTACTTGTATGAGTAGGTGGCATTACCAGAGTAAAAAGAAATTAATGTAATGGAATTCGAAAAGTGAAGGAGGCTATTAGTAATGCTGCGCTACCCACAAAAATTGTGAAGAGGCCTTGTGTTTAACCACAAATAGAATCATACATACATACTAAAATTGTCATTATTGGACTGTCCCTCCCCCGAACCCATTTCGTTCGTCAAGCTTTTGAATCTGTCTTTTTCTGCTTTGCTGTCGCGTTCAATGATCCGAGAGGATTATTGAGTTTTTAAAGATGCGCCAGCATTGTGGAAAAGACTCACTTCAGAGTTGACAGTTCATCTGAACGACTCACAAGTCACAAATGGAGGAGCTAGCATCATTGTGGAAAAGATTAACTCGAAAGTTGATAGTTCATCTGAACGACTCACAAGTCACAAATGGAGCCAGCATCATTGTGGAAAAGATTCACAACAGAATTGACAGCTCATCTGGGCAACTTGCGAGTCACAAATGGAGCCAGCATCATTGTGGAAAAGACTCACTTTATAGTTGACAGTTCATCTGAACGACTCACAAGTCACAAATGGAGCCAGCATCATTGTTGAAAAGACTCACATCAGAATTGACAGCTCATCTGGGCAACTTGCGAGTCACAAATGGAGCATCATTGTGGAAAAGACTCACTTTAGAGTTGACAGTTCATCTGGACGACTCACAAGTCACAACTCACACTGCGATTTTTTTTTGCTTTGAACAAAAGAGTGGGAACCCATCGACCAGAGTGATACAGTGCGGTTCAGTACAGGAGAGCTAGTTCCCAGGTTTTCTACCTTGGTTCAACGAGGGGTTGTTTTTAGTGGATTCACCAAATCCCTTTCTCCCGATCTCGATAGCTGGGACTTGGGGGTGTAGATACATATCACTATGTATTTATACTCCATGGTCCTTGTTCTTGGGTTTTGTCTGTTATTTGCATATCGGGTCCATTGTTTCCTTAGAATTATTTTCCTCTCGTCAAAAAAAAAAAAAAAAAAAAAAAAAATAGGAGAGGTAGTATTGAGTCCAAATTATGAAGGATAGAATTACTGAATGAAAGACTGTTCACAGTCACTGAAAACAATGAAAAAAATCTCTTAGAAGCCCTTCAAAGCTTAGGAGAAGTACCTTTGTATATGTACATGTTTCTTTTCAAAGAAAATAAATAAAGAAACTATTAATAAATAAATAAAAAAATGACGGTGAACAGTGTCGGATAAGTCTCGGTCGCTAATTGGTCAAGGTGCACTTCTGTTAATCCAGATCTGGATGCAATATTATAGTTCCCAGATTTTCTACATTCGTTCAACGAGGGGTTCTTTTTAGTGGGTTCGCCAAATCCCATTCTCCCGATCTCATAGTTGGTAAGGCCTTTCTCGATAGCTGGGACTTGGGGGTGTAGATACATATCACTATGTGTTTATACTCCGTGGTCCTTGTTCTTGGGTTCGGTTTTGTTCGCTACTTGCGTATCGGGTTCACTGTTTCCTTGGAAATTTTTTCCCCTCGTAAAAAAAAAAAAAAAGATATAAAACCCAGCCGAGACATGACCCCCGTTTGAGTTATACGTACATGACCTATGTGAGATTTTGACAACATAGTAAAATCGTCTCTGGCTTACTGCTGGATAATAATGCTGCTGGAATGATGAGACTCATTAGTCCTGGTCCGGCAGTATACATAAGGCCATATTATTATTATTATTTATACACACACATATTATCCAATATTTATCGACAAGAAAACCTATATAAATATATCTATTTTATCTGAATCCGTTTGGTCTAAATTCATAAGTCTAATGCATTTTACAGCCTAGATCCAAAACGGATCCATATTTGGCTCCTATATACGTTTTTTTATTTATTTATAAAAACAATTACTCTAGCATGAATCATTCTTGTGATTTATATTCGCGGACCTTTCGCTTTCAGTGGCAGCAAAATCTTTATTTTATTTGTAGTTGGAAAAAAAAATTGAAATTTCAAACTTGGGGTTTTTTTAATCTGTGTCATTTTTTTCGAGTCAATGGTTTTTAGCTTAGCTTATGAAATGGTAGTTGAAAGTCACTTTGTAAGTTAGATGGATTTGGAAGGTATATGTAATTGTCGCTGGCAATGAACAGTAATGACGGGTTCTACCAAAAAAAACACTTTTCGCGAAACCTTCTTTGTTTGTAAACAAATAAGTATGTCCTGATTTTGAGGCTTGTACTGTCTGGTGTTTTTTATGAGTGGAAAATGACCGTCATTTCTGAGGTTACTTGACCAGTTTTGAGATTTGGCGACTTTATTTTTAGTCTCTATCCTGGCCAGTTCACTTCGTTACCCTATATTGGTAATCAAATTTAACTAATGAAAATGCCGGATTTTGTAATATTTCCTATGTTGTAACACACCTAAAACGGAAGTCAACTGTTAAAAAATACGAAACACTTGTTATCCATTTAAAAGTGTCCTTTAAATATTAATTTTCTTTTTAGGTGTTTTTGAAACACTCACTTCCCTAGTATAATTAGGCATTTTTAACCAATTTCTTAGTTTCTTACCAATTTGGTAGAGTTTCTTTATCTTTTTTTTTTTTTTTTTTGCGAAAAGTTAAAAACATACAGGAGATTTTTCCGTCCACCTGGAATTTAAAGGAACGAACGTAGCCAATATTTCTGGGTCATTAGATTTTAGTGTAAATATTTGTGTTAACCCAACACTCGTATGATTTTCTCAAGTGAGATCATTTTTTTCTGTAGAAATAATTAGGCATGCGGTTATAAAATGTAAATGTAGGTCAAATTATTTTAAAATTGTATTATTTCATCTCGTTTCTATTTTTGCAGAGCAACATCTACATTTTTTTTATATTTCGTATCCATGAAACAGGAGCTACTGTAGACGCTTGTGGTCTGTGTTGTGCTGGCCTGAACATCCTGTAGTAGGCCTTCCCTCTGATGGGCGAGAAGTGACACAATACTTCCCATGTAGGTGCTGGGTCAACACGAGCGCACCGGAAGGTATCCCTCACAAACAACTGTAACCAAATTTTCAATAAATTTTTTTGTCGGCGCGGGGGTTCGAACACGGGACCTTCCGTATGGCAAGCGAGTGCTCAACCACTGAACTATACATGTTATGAACTTCAATGATTATACCTAATATGTTTAATTACAAACAGTATAAGTTTTTCAATTTTTATACAAAATTACTAGGAAGCAGATCACAATAAATTACTCGGAAGTCGAAATACCATTTTAGTAAATCTAAACACATCAATACAATATCATCCTCTTTAAGGGTCGCATGGCTTTAACAGGTTAATTTCATGAGAGGAAAAAAATTGCAGAGCCATATTTTTCTTGAGAGTTTGTCTAATTTTTGATGTTTGCTTTTTTCTAAATTTATGATGATTTTTTTGGATCGTTTTGCTTTTGGATTTGCACCAAATTTACCTAACGCTGCTTGTTTTCTTTGCATGAGTGAGAATGGAGATGGCCTGATTGGGAACGAGAGATAGGATCTGGGCGAAAATATAACTTGGAATGATGTGTTCAAAAAGAGGAATGCATTTTATTCCGATCAGGCGTTTTCGTAAAATAATGTTTCAATAGCTTTTTGTGCCTTTTTCTTTTTCAGATTTACATGAAGTGAAGGTGGTTGATATTTTAGAAGCTGAATCGAATGATTTGAAAATAAATTTTCGGGAAGAGATGATTTTTTTTTTTTAATTTTCCAAAATTCTTTTTGTTTTTTTTTCAGTGTGAAGTAAACATTAGCATTGATATTCTGTGTCTTTACAATTTTTGATTGATTATGTAGAAATAACAATCTTTGTTTTGAAATAAAGCGGTTTCTCTCCTTATCCCGTTCAATTTCACGTCAGTATATTCCACAATACTCTGTCATGAACTAAATAGGAAAATTGATATTCCTCTTCCATTTAGATCCTCATCCATACAAATTCGATCAAACTTTCTGGGCATACAAAAAAAACTTATGAAAGAGGAATGACTTATGAGCGACATAAAAATATTACTAAATTTCACCAAGAATTTCAGTGACACAACAAAAATATTGTTCATGACACATTGCAGAAATAAATCTTAGAACTTTTTTTGAAGGCGTTTCTTTCTTACTAAATACGGGTTGTTTGAAGTCTCGGGGCCGGCTTATTCCCATTGAAGTTGAACAATTTTTCTTTCTCTGAAAGAAAGGGCGAAATTAATAGACAAATTCTATATCTCAAGTGATAGCTAAGCGTCGGTTTTCCCTATCTTGTACAGTACGCAATCCCGTGACTTAGCGCCAGAGACGTATTACAAAAACGTGTATTAATTCCGCCATAAGAAACTTAAAATTAGTTCGTTGAGACCATGTGTGTGATCTACTGGCTCAAATCAGGCTGGATGAGATTAATTGGATTCGGCCGAAACTAGAACTGCAAAGTTATAATCAAGGCAGGAAATACAGGTTGTATAGCGTTTCGCTTCGAGACGGCACAAAATCCCAAGAAACGATAAAGAACCCGACCTCTTATCATTTCAATAGATCATGATAAAATTTCACAAGAAAATTTGTGGGTATTGAGTATACATATTACTAAGACGGCAAAAATATAAAACATCGTTCCTTATCTCAAATACATATGGTAATGGCAAGCTATGATGGCTGGAAATCTAATTTTATAATTTGCCCTTATAATAATAATAATAAATCATTTGTTTTATTTTTCATTTCTTCTGTATACAGAGTGAGTACCCATCCTAAGCCATTTTTATTTAGCTTCTAAGATTAAGAGCCCGAAAACGAATTTTCCTTTTTAATAATCTGGTACCTACCTACATTTTTTTTTAAACCTCAGCAACACGCTGAATTGGAATACTATCTTTATATATAAATGAGAAATATGGACGGACTTTGTATGTATGTTTGTGTGCAGGAATTGTTTAGGCGAAACGGTAAGAGATAGCAAAAAATTAATGGGAGACGACCCCAAGTAAAATTGCCGAAAAACACCAGGAAAACTATCAAAAGTCCGAAATTCCAAACCGTCCTTGAGTTATGACCTTCCTTAAGTATTTCCTTGAGGAAGGGTCCGATTTTAAAACAGTCTTTGCCCTGGAACTTGAAATCTATCGCGAGGACCTATATTTTTTATTATTTAATAACACATTAGACAAAATTAGCTTTCATTTAATTCATTTTAGGCCACATTCTGACGTACCGTTCTGGAGATATAAGCCAAAAAGTTCGAAATATCGACCTTTTTTTCAGACTTTTCACGTTTTTTAGCAGATTCCAGCGCGGAACTTAAAATTTGTCGGGAGGACCTATATTTTTTATTATTTTATAACACATTAGACAAAACTAGCTTTCATTTAATTCATATTAGGTCACATTCTGACGTACCGTTCTCGAGATAGAAGCCAGAATGTTCGAAATTTCGACCATTTTTTCAGACTTTTCACGTTTTTTTTTACAGATTCCAGCACGGAACTTAAAAGTTATCGCGAGGACCTATATTTTTATTGTAAAAACTGTCTGAGAACATCACATGATTTTATTTGAGTCCTTTGTTGCCATATTCTGACAAACCGTTCTCGAAATATGGGCCAGTTTGCTATATTATCAATATCCGCTATGATAGATTTGGCTCGGGATTTTGAAATTTACAGCGATGATGGTTGCGTGGTGTGTGTGTGTGTGTGTGTGTGTGTGTGTGTGTGTGGATGTGTGTGTGTGTGTGTGGGTGTGTGATGGGTGGTGTGTGTATATGTGTGTGGTGGATGTGTGGATGGGTGTGTGTGTGTGTATATGTGTGTGGTTGTGTGTGGATGGGTGTGTGATATGTGTGTGGTTTGTGTGTGGTGTGTGTGTGGGTGGGATGGGTGTGTATGTGGATGGGTTGTGTTGGTGGGTTGTGTGTGGTGTTGTGTGTGTGGGTGTGGGTGGTGTGTATGGGGATGGGTGTGTGTATGTGTGGTGTGTGTGATTGTGTGTGTGTGTGTTTGGTGGGTTGTGTGTAGTGTGTTGTGGATGTGGTTGTGTGTTGTGTGTAAGGTGTGTGTTGATGTGGTGGAGTGTGTATGTGTGGATGTGTTTGTGATGTATGGTGTGGTTGTGATGGCTTGGCGAAGCGGGTGCAGCCCGCTAGTTAGTTATAAATGTTATAATTAATTTTTTTAGAACAAAGGAACATAATGTATATTTAAAAAAAAATTATTACTCATACAAGTAAAACTACTTATTTTTCCTCGCGGAGAAAATTTCTCCACAGCCGGTATCAGAACCCAGGCCTCTTACATCCAAACGAAGAGCCGTGGTATCATTGGTTTCAAGACAGTCAAGATTCAAACAACCCCATTAGATAAAACTATACATATATAAAACTAACCCCCAGAGCTGAAATAAAATGTACCTTCTCAATTATCATAGCTATAAAGGACTCAAATTAAATAAATAATGAAGTTGTTTTATTTTTTATCTGAATATAAAAATCTTAGGGGTCTAAAATTATCAAGCAAAGCAAACTCTTCACTGCCGTAGACCCAAGACCTGAGGGGGCGTGTCTATATTCTGTGACCCACAGAGTACTGGCGTGACTTTTTTAAATTCGTTGTTTGCTTAACGTTGCTTTAAACATCTTTGTTATTTTGAGAAGGGTTTTTCACCCTTCATTCTTTATACCCACGTAAATCGCTTTAAAAAAAGAGCGCGCGATTAGCTCAGTGGTTAAGCACTCGCTTGCCGTGCGGAAATTCCTGGGTTCGATCCACCGTGCCGACAAAAAATTGTATTCTTAATTTCGTTACAATTGTTTGTAAGGGATACCTTCCGGTGCGGACGTGTTGACCCAGCACCTGAATGGGAAGTAGTGTGTCACTTCTCGCCCATCATAGATAGGGGAGGCATACTACGGGATGGGCAGCCTACAACACAGACCACAAGCGTCTACAGTAGCTCTTGTTTCATGGCTACGAAATAAAAACGGCTGAAACACTCATCTTAAAAAAAAATCATTGCTTATTCGTAATACACATGTGTTGACCCGTTACACATGATAATATTTTGTTTAAAAAACAACTACTCATCGCAAATA